>LYNE01002869.1:34151-44677 GCA_001662545.1 Rosa x damascena
TTTTACGTACCACATATGCACGCGCTCGGTTTAACGTCCTCTACAACCTTCATGAAGGAAAATTTCTCAAATTTTGACCCAAACAAAAAGTCAACTTTTAGGGCCCCTTAAAAGCATTGAAACGACAGTAAAAGTGAAAGTAAAAGTTGTTTACTGTCCAAATGACTAGTAAACCGGTGAATCCGGGTTCGGGACGTCACATCTTGATTGTCAATATGAACAATATTTTAATGAGCGAAACAATGTTTTTCTTTTACTGGTACGGTGGTACGAGTGGTCGAGCCATAAATTCATTTCAAGTGGGTCACCCAAAAATTTAAAACAAAAATTGAAACTTAAAATATATCAAATTTTAATAAAAACTAATAAATTAAAATAAAGTTACGGAAATATCAATTATTTTTTAAAGACAGTTATATATTTTTTGATTAATTCAATAGTTTTCTTTATGAAGGTAACATATTTTATCTTTGATTTTTAAAATTATAAGAAATAATTTTACCAAAAAAAAATTATAAGAAATAATAGTGTTAATGTTAAAAAGGCAAGAAAGTATTGTTACTTAGTCTAATGCTGCAAAAGGTCTCGAACCTGAGACCTGCAGTTGCATAAGTAGCGGAAAAATAAGGTGGTGCCACTACACCAAATTGGCATTCATTTAATGGATACTCAAACACTTCTTATTCAGTAATCCGTAGAGAAATAAAAAATAAATAAAAAATCCAGTGGGGCACGAGATCCAAGAGTCCCAACGTGGCTTCGCCCGTGTATAATAAAATATGCTCTTTATGTCCTATTAAGGTACCAAAGTTATTCGCATGTAAATATTTGTGGTCCAAGAGTACCACGTGTCATCAATGTTGGTATTACTTTTTTTGACACTAAATCAGAGTTGAGAAAAGAAGAAGAAGTTTTAAATACACACCCCTAATTACTTAATATACACTCCATGCTTAATACACCACCCATTTAATTTCTCATTCTAATATTTTACTAAATACACAACCCAAAGTACCTAAAATATCCTTAATCTCAAAAATCATGAAATATCCTACTTTTTTTACTATATTAGGGTTATTATTTAATACGATTAGTATATTCTATTATATTGACGTTTTGTAAATGACCATATTGATTACTTGTGTTTGTTATTAAAAAATACATAAAGATTTATTATTGTTCCCTTTAAATAGATGCATATAAATATGTTTTTTGTTATTTGAGTGAGCATCCACCAAACACCATGTTAATCAAGTATAAAATTATGAGTTGAACATTCAACCAAAACTATATCAGTAGTTTCTCCACAGTAGCTAAACAAAAAAGTTGTCATTAGAGGAACCAAACAAATTAACAATTACAAAGTTTTTTCACCTGTGATGTTTTATATTAGAAAATAAATTGATTAATCATAACTCTTAGAACAAAGAAGGAAGTTAACTAAAAAATGGGAGTAAAGTGATATGTTTTAAAAATATTTAATGCCATTGATTTTGAAATTCTAAATATTATGGTTTCTAACCTCATTTAATTACAATTTATTTAAGGAAAAATTAAATTAGATAGTTTCTAGCTTTATTCTTGTATTAAATTGGGAAGCTATGTATAGAAATTTTTTGTGTTTATCTAATTATCTATACATAAATACATAAATAGAATAATATAAGAAAAATATGACTATTTTTTTTTCTTCTAATGCATAGATGTCTGTTTTGGTCATTTAACCTACCTACAAAATCTAATTTGAAATATAAAATAATATGGATGTGTATTAAGTGATTAGGGGTGTGTATTTAAAATTTCTCGAAAAGAAGGCAAAAAAAAAAAAGGCTAAATACTGTTTACTCCTTGAATTTTCACGAAAAAAACAATTCAGTCCCTCGCCTTTTAATTTGACACGTTTACTCCTTGTTCTTTCAATTTTAGATCCAATAGGTCCATTCCGTCACTCTCCATCCAAATCCTCCGTTAACTCCACATTTTTAATGATAAAATTACTATAATGCCCCTGACTTTCTCATTCTTTAATTTTTTTATTCTTCTGTTCGACATCAGACCAGTATCTACCATATTGAACCCCAGACCTGACATTACTAATCCTTCTTCCAGCCATGGCATCACTAAATCACTCTTAGCCAAGCAGGAAATCCACTCGTAATTCGACCCAAAAATCAACCCCCTCATCACCCTGTAAAACCCAGTAACAGACTATCAGTCTTCGATCAAAACTCATTGAAATCCCACAAGACCAACCTCTCTGCATTTCAATCAAGCCATTTCCCCCTCTCTGGTGTTACACTTCACCTCCAAAACACACCCTTTTCACTCTCCCCCTTACTCTTAACCCAAATTCCCTATTCCCTATTCCCATTCTCAACTACCAAATCCTCACACAGCTCCTCCCCATTCCTCCTCTTAACCAGTTTCGGCTCCCTCACTTCCAGGAACCAGTGAATTCACCGAATCCTTCCTTGTGCCAACATGAACTTCAAATCATCCTATAATCAATACGCATACTCAGGTAATTGAATACCAACTATACATATACACAATATCATCCAAAGCCTCCAAGGAAGAACCTAATTAACTAACCTTGATGCCAAACAACATCAGAACAGATGAAGTTGTCCCTTGACGAAGAACACAGTAGCTGGGAAAAATTCTCCCTTTGCTCACGTCTCCACAAATTCACCAATCTTGTAACCGAAATGCAGTCATCATCATAGAAATCAGAATTCGAGTTAGAATTGGCCGAAGAAGAGACAAAACCACCACTGAACATAGTAGCCACGGCTGTGGCCGTGTGCACCCAAAATGCAATTTCTCCAAAACATAATTGACTTCAAAAATTAATTATAGCCCGACATAGAGTACGACGAGAGGATTGTTTTCATAACTCATGCATCCAAAACCGCCATCGGAGTCGCCGGAAAAGGCATCGGAAAATCGAGAGCTTCTTTTATTTGATTTAACTCCTTCTTTCGTCCTTCGGAGAAACCAAATTCAGTAAGCTATAGGAGGCCGAGGACTTGTGATGAAGAGGCAATCTAGTCTAATGTCGAACAGAAGAAAAAAAGAGAGAATCAATTAAAAAAAAGGGAAAATGCTCATTTATCCAATTTTAGCTTAAAATTTGCCCACTTGCTCCACTAACTATTTTTTAACCCCGTTTACCCAAAACACTCTAAGGGATTATTTCCCCTTTACCCAATTAATTCTTTTTTTCTTCTTTTTATTTATTTTTGGGACTTTTTTGCCCTCTCCCCCCTCACCGATTTCTCTCTCCTCCTCTCTCTCTCTCTCTCTCTCTCTCTCTCTCTCTCTCGACGACATCGGATTTCTCTCTCCCTCCCTCCATCCCTCCAGCAGGTCGCCCACGACGCCTGCTCTCGCCATTGCCGCGCCGAAACTCATTGTCGTGCTCTCCGCTGCCAGGCTCGACGCCAAGCAGACGGTCCTCGTCGCTGAGAAGCTCGGTGAGACCGGGTTTGACCTTCTGAAGGAATCGACGACGGACTGAAAACTGCTATCTAGGACTGAAAACTGCTATCTGCTATTGTGCAGTTATAACCATAAAAGTTGTAACATTAGTGCCCTCTAGTAGACTTTGTATTGGGGGCCAATGATGACTGCTTTATTTATTGACGGACTGAAAACTGCTATTCTAAAGTAAATGTAGTGTTAAATTGCAGTAGTCGATAAATGAAAAAAATTGTGTGGTTTGTGTCAGTCTACTGGGGGGCAGTAGAGAGAATATTGACCCTCATAATGTGTGTTTTTAGACATTATCTGTTGTTTTGAGTGTGAATAACTTCTATAATCTATGAAACATAGGAAGCGGTGTAATGTTTGATGGTCTATTGGGGGGCAGTAGACACATTAGTGCCACCCAATAATGTCTTTCTTAGGAGACAATAATCATCTCTTGTTGATTATAAAATGATCATTTTGGTTTTGTTTGTGATAAAGTGCAATACACTGTGAATCCTTGAAACTGGTGCAAGTTTTAATGGTTTAATGGGGGGCAGTAGACACATTACTGCCACCAAATAATGTCTTCATACGAAGTCAGAACCCTTCACTTAACTATCATTGACAGATTATTGTACTTTAATAAACTCAAAACAACATAAGACTTATCAAAACTCTAATTTCAGTGATTAATTAACCACAGTTAAGAAATTAGTGGGGGGCAATAATCTGTCTATTACCCCCCAATAGACCACAATTTTGACGTCGTCCGAGACCTGCAAGTGAAGCCCAGACCCGATTCCGGCGTGTAGCTTCGGAGCTTCCCGGACATCTGACGAACAAAACCGGCGAAGCCCAGAGGGGTTGGGATCGTGGAATTAGATGGCGTCATCCTCTGGTGGTCTGACTGTGGGACAGAGCGGCGGCGGTGGATGCCGACATCGACGGTGGAGTGGTGGGTGTGGTGGCTCAGAGAGAGAGAGAGAGCCTAAGACGAGGTTAGAGAAAGAGAGAGAGAGAGAGAGAAATCGATGAGGGGGAGGAGAGAGAGATATTAGTGTAATTTGTTAATTAAAATGAGGGCAATACTGTCAAACACTGTTAAATTGGGTAAATAGGGTTAAAAAACTCTTGGTGGAGTAAGTGGGCAATTTTTGGCAAAAAATTGGGTAAGTGGTCACAGAATCAAAGAATGAGAAAGTCAGGGGTATTATAGTAATTTTATCCTTAAAAATGTGGAGTTAACGGAGGATTTGGATGAGAGAGTGACGGAATGGACCTATAGGGTGTAAAATTGAAAGAATAAGGAGTAAACGTGTCAAATTAAAAGGCGAGGGACTGAACTGTTTTTTCCGTGAAAATTCAGGGAGTGAACAATATTTAGCCTAAAAAAGAGGAAGAAGAAGACACAATTGGACAAGTCAACATCAACTTAATTCCATATTGGTCAATAAAATTGTCTCGAATTCGAACAGGTGGTAGTCCGAAACTATTTTATAATATTTTTGAATTAAGTTTATTGAGAAATTTCGATCTTTTGCCTCATGTTCTTCTCAAAAACTTTTCAAAACAAACCTTTAAATTAAATAACTCTTTTATTTTCGGTACTTTAAGTTAACGGGAATAGGAAAAAAGCTATGAAACCTGCGCCTCATATAGCCTCAACTCTATTCCCTCCTCCGTCCGGCGGCACGTCCTAGCGACGTCATCCTTGGACGGGACACGTTTGTTAGAACCCTCTCTGTTTGGTATCTAGTGGGAATTTTTGGCCTGAAAGTTGTTTAAGAATGGGGAAGAAAATCTGTTCGGAGGAGCGTGTGTGTTTCCGGGATCGATGGCGGTGGGATCTTTGGTGGAAGAAGGATGCGAAGGGTCGGATTACACCGGTTAGCATCGCCGGGGCTCGAGGTTTGGGTATTGGGCTCATAGGGTTGAGGCGGAGATCAGAGATCGATCTAAGCTTGGTTGTTTGCATGTGGGATCGGGGATCATCTTGGCTGGGATTGATTACAGGTGGTATCGGAGATCGATCTTCTTTGTGTGGTTCGGTGGTTTGCAGGTTGGGACTGGAGATCGTTCTGGTCCGGCATGTGGCAAATCAAGATCAGTTCAGTTCAGGCAGATGGCTTGGGCTCGACGGTGTTGCAGCAATGGTGGGGAGGTCTCGACGGCGGTTATGGTTCTGTTTGGATGGTGGTGCGACGTTAGGCGTGAGACAGCAACGTTCATGGGCCGGTCATGGTCTTCTCCAAATCTTAAACGACTATTGGGGAATTGGGCCCAATTTGGGCAGCTATGTTTTTAGCTTTCATTTACTTTGCTTTGTTAGTTGTTACTTATTTACTGTTTTCAATAAGAAGAGGTGGGCGTTGTCCCGATATGGGCACCTTGCGTGCCTTGATTGTCCTACTTAGGCGGCGAGTTCCTTACTTTGTCAAATGGTCGCAACCTCTTAGTGGCAGGATGAAACAGAGTGTCGCCGAATTAGATTCCGTGCGGCAATATAGTAGGAAAGCTGTGCTATTTGTTATGGTGCTTCTCTTTTGTAGAGTTATCTTTCTGTTATGTCACCGCTTTGTCAAAGAAAATAGAGTTGCCAGATGTGTAATGTTTGCTAATTGGTGCATGTCAGAATACATTACATTTTGTAATATGGGGTTTAGGCTCTCCCCCCCCCCCTCCCCCCCCCGTATTCTATGGTTTCATTAATCAAGGCTTGAGGGCAGCCGCATCGGACCTCTTTTAAAAAAAAAAAAAAAAGTTAACGGGAGTAAGAGATTAGATGAATCTAACAGAAAAATGAAATTAGAGTCAAGGGGGAAAACAAGAAAAAGAGAAACAGAAAAAATACCTCCATATTATTGCTTACATTTATAATTTCTTTTAATTATTGAAAATATCATATATTTTAAAGGGTGTGCTGGCCCAATTCCGGACCTTAACTTTCTGGATCCCCTTGATCGGTTCGCAATTCACATCTCACGGCAATAAAGGTCTTCCCTCTCTCACTCGCCAAATCTCACACAGTCACCTTGACCCCTTATATGCTCGCCGTAATCGCCGCCTGAAATGGAGCCCGACGGCGCAGCGCCGATGCAGGTCGAGTCCGCGGCGGACAAAAGCCCTAACTCGGAGCTCCCTCCCAAATCCAGAGAAGAAGGCGAGCTCTCTTCGGATGACAATGACGTAAGATTATTACTCTCCCCAAACCCTAGCCCCATCTGCAACTTGTGTGTTGATTTTTGGTTCTTGATTATCTGTTTGAGCTTGTTGTTTCAGTGCATGAGTATTGTGTATAGATTTGGGGAAATTCTGGAAATTAGAATCGGATTTTTGATGTTAGATTGTTTCAGTTCCTGGATATTGGAGTTTACTTTAGCTTGGGTAACTTATAGGATTAGATTGAGTAAGAGTGTTGAAATTAGTCTCTGTGTACATGAAATTGGGGTTGCACTGTTTTGAGTTTTAATTTCTCCGTTTCGCTACCGGAAAGCTCTGGATTCAATGAGTGGTTATGGTTAGAAGTTATGTTGGAATGAGTGATAATATAGAGGTATTGGTTAGTAAGATCATAAGGTTCTTCACCAGATTGACTCTGCTTCCGAGCTTCTTTATTAAAACGGTTCTTACCTGATAATGCCTTTCTACCGTTTCTATTTTGCTAATGATTGTGTGCTGTGATTATAGTCAGTTAAGGAAGATACATAATTGTCTTTAATGGGTACTCTTTATCCACAGGAAAATCCTGTTCTCTCGGTTGCACGTTCCACTGGTACTACAGGGCCCATGCTGGTGAACAAATTCACCCATGGGAATCAAGTGGGTAAGTCTTGCTTTTCATCACAGGGAAAGATTTCTATTTTGTTTTGTTTGAAAGATTAAGATGGAACATTTCATATATATCATCTTGTCGAGGTCCCACTCCTGCCAAATTGGCAATACATCTGAGGCTGATAGTTCCCAAAATAATTTTTTTTGACAAATTTTAAGTTGGTCTTAGGCATGTGGGTGAAATGAAAATGTGCAGATGTGAACAAATCATGTATGTAGCAGACAAGTGCACTTATTGGTGACTTTCTTTTGTCGCATTAAATTTCATGGTCCCTCATGATTCAGCATCGTGTAATAAATTGTCTGATGGACTTATGTTTATCTCACAGGGAAGGCTGTATCTCCTGCAAGCTCTGCTGATATTCAGTGCCAACCCTCCAAGCAATCTACTTCCCAGAAGAGCAATGATGCGAACAGAGTACCGTTAAAACCTGCTACACCTGGATGGCGTCCTCCACGTGCCCTCTCGGGGCCCAACAATAATCTTGTGATAAGCTTCTCAGATGATGACAGTCAGAGTGATTCTGAAGAAAAAGAGCGTGGGAAACTAAAAGCTTTACAAACTAAAAGTAATATGGCTCGAGGGAATGCTAATGGAAAACCACCCATTTCTTCACTTGCAAAACCAAACAAGTTGGGACAGCCTGCCAGAAATGTGAACAAAGTAATGCCCAAAAAGTTGTCTATGAATCGCACATTTATGACATCAATGGCGAATATCCGTGGAGTTAATTCTAGAGATTCTGTGCCTTCATCAGTTGAGCAAGGATCTCGAGCTGGAAATTTCAATTCCATGAACAAAAATATAGTGAACAGAGAGCGTGGATATGAACTTCAAGACTTGCGACAGCAGATTGCACTTAAGGAGACTGAACTGAAGCTCAAGGAAAGTGAACTGAAGCTTAAGTCTGCCCAGCGAACTAAGGAATCAATTACATGCAAGGATGAGAATGCTAAGGGCCTGCACAGAGATGGACCTGGTAAGTACAGTACAGGATATTCTGATGGTATGCAGACAGAACCAAAAGAGCCAGATAAAAAGCGTATAAAAGTCAGCGGTGCTTTTTCGACTCAGCTAACTGCACTAAGCCCACAAGAATTACCTGTTGCAAAACCTTTATTACCGTCAAAAACCCCAGCAATGGAGGACAATACTCAATTGAACACCAGTAAGATTGATCATCTCCAAAAAGAAAATCAAGTGCGTCCAACAGAGTCGAGCATTGTAAAATGGCAAGATCCTAATGATAAACATGTTGCTGGAATGTTGGGAAATATACATACTGGACTGAAAGATGGTCAGTAACTTGCTTTCCCTCTATGCACTTAGCATGGTTGACACTTTCGAGATGCTGCATCAATAAGAGCGGTTTTTGATATGCAGGTGCTGGCATCAATGCTAAATATATCCAGTCCGATGGGAGGGGTAAGCAGATGGATTCTGTTAACCAGGCTAAATCACTGGCAAAGATGACGTGCATTGATTTTCCAAATAACTTGGTAAGTGAATATGTCAATTACTACAGTATTGCAGTGTATTAGCTTACTATAACTGTCTTGTAGGTTGACCTATTGTATCCCCTCTTCAGCCTGGCCTAGTAATATATCCATAATTGACAGTGTGCTTTTAGCTAAACTATTACAGTCATATTGGATCCTTATAGAATAGTATGAAAGAGTTTCCATAATGGTTGCATTAAGCTTGCAGAAAACACTGAGTTTACCAGGGAATAGCTATCACCGCCTTATGTAAATAGGTTTTGCCTCGACTTCTATCTACACTTGTCATGCATATCATATTGTATAATCTTAATTCATCCTGAATGATTTTAACATCAATTTGCCTCAGGTTTAAATATGGGAGACCTGACTTATGTATATTGTGAACTTTTCTAGTCGGTGTATTTAATTATAAGTTTTCATTGTTGTTTGTTAATACAGAATAGTGTGGAGTTGAATCATACAAATACTAACACAAACACAAATAGCGGCCATCCAGAACCTGGATCCTTCTTCAACAATCCAACATCAGGAAAGAATTTAATGGGAAGTGGTGACCATCAGGAAACCATATCCATTGACAAGAGACTTGAACCCTCATTCTACAGTAAATGTCAGGTTTGTTTCTGGTCACTAAGTTTTCATGTGAGGTCCCTTCTTCTGTCCGATTGTATTAATTCCCTCTATCTCTTATTTGTTAACTATGTTAATACTTATTCTTTCTATTTTCCTTCTAGGCACTCCTAAACAACACAAACCTCTCGAACTGTATTGGTAATGCAAACGTTACAGGAGATGACAACATGAAGATGCAGTCATTGATTCAAATGGAGGAAATGCTAGACAAGAATCTGGAGGAAGCACAAGAGCATAGGCGAAGGTGTGAAATTGAAGAACAAAATGCTCTTAAAGCTTATCGTAAAGCGCAGAGGGCTCTTCTTGAGGCGAATGCTAGGTGTGATGTTCTTTATCGGAAAAGGGAACTATATTCTGCTGACTTCCGTGCTTACGTTATTAACAATCCCAGTTTGTTATGTTCCTCAAGGCAGAATGAACAAGCTGGACTTGGGTTGGATCACCCTAATAACTTGTCTGAAAATGTGAATTTGATACCCACGTCAAGCCATCAGATGCCGCCGGACCAGAATGACTGCAATCT
This sequence comes from Rosa x damascena, assembly GCA_001662545.1. Classification (NCBI taxonomy): domain Eukaryota; kingdom Viridiplantae; phylum Streptophyta; class Magnoliopsida; order Rosales; family Rosaceae; genus Rosa; species Rosa x damascena. The sequence goes on from LYNE01002869.1 coordinate 44,113, forward strand.
AGCGGTTATTGATTCCAACATCCAATGTGTTAACAGCTCTCAGATCCCGAATCCCTACCATCATTTGAGTGGAGAAAACATTGGCTCAGAACCATGCAGTGAACCTGACGCTAGTACATCTGAGCCAGTGCCTCTTCTGGGCAATACTGGCACAGATGGAGTTTGCTCTCCATCCAATGAACCAAATGGTTCAGCAAATGAAGATGATGATACATTTTCATTCGAAAATGAATCTGTTCAACCCAATGGTGAATGCCATCTTGTAGACAAACAAAAGGAGACAGATAATGAATCAAATAGGATAATGTCTATTGACCCCAACGAGGAATCTTTACTTCTTGAAAAAGCTTTGAGGTCTACACTATTTGCAAAGCTAGGAACAAAAAATGTGTTGAAGAACAGTGTTGTATGTAATGGCACAGGGATTGCAGTGGAACGAGAGGCTGAAAATGATGCGAGAAGTGAAGAACCACAAAAAGTAAACGGGAGTTCTCCCGCCTCAGAGGTGGAGAAAAATCAACAATCTGATATTGAAGGTAATCTCATTTTGGGCTCATATTCTCTT
>LYNE01002870.1:3371-36440 GCA_001662545.1 Rosa x damascena
GAAGATCCTGAAGCAGTTACCAAATCCGAGTCCGATAAGCATGTATAATGAAATCATATACTTGATGTTTTATGTTTTACCAAATCACATTGGGGCTCTATTGTTGTGTTTTTCTCTTCTTTTTTGAGGTTTCTTGATATGTGCTCTGATGTAGAATAGTTGGCATTGCCTTACTTTGGTTTCCTTACTTATGCATTGGAAATTTTCGGCATAGCTGTCCATGATTGTTATAGTGGCTTTTCAACATAGAACCAGTAGCTTTGTACATGTTTGGTAGTAGCTTTCTGTATCTATGTCAGTATTTTTTTAGTACTAGTCCCGTAGCTTTTTATTATTAGTCTAGTAGCTTTGTACGTGTGTTATAGTAGCTTTCTGTACCTATGTCAGTAGCTTTTTAGATTGCTTATTTTTATTATCTAGTTGATAAAGAGTGCCATGTTTGGGGTGCAGCAATACACTGTTGTTTTTAGTTTTTATTTCAAATACTAATATTTTGTTGTATCTTTGTTCTTGTAGAATTTTTCCCTTTTGCATTTGTAGTGGTAGATTTCAAAACTGATGTGAATTTGGATATTGAAGTTTCCACTGGCCAAGAGATCATTTGGCTAACCAAGAAATGTGGAAATGAAGTCTCGTGCTGAAGGTGGCAAAATTATGCTGTCTATGAGATTAGGGTGTCACCATTGAAAAATGACAATAGCATTACAACATTGACAGTAGCTTTATATAACTATTATAATAGATTTTCACAACTATATTAGTAGCTTTTTACAACAATGAAAGTAGCTTTTTACATAATTATATCATTGTTGAACCCTAGATACTTTTTGTATCATTGAATATGATTTCTTTTCTTGATTGTACTAGCATTTTTATTTTGGTTGTATCCTTTACATTTCCATAGCTTTCTTAGTCTTTGACAATAGTTTTCTCAGTCTATAGGAGTAGCTTTTGTTCTATGTGGTAGTAGTTTTTGTTTTGCTTGGTTATAACTTTTGGTGTTGAAGACTAACTTTTGGTGACGGTGAGAGTAGTTTTTGTTACTGGTAAGAGTAGTTTTCTGGTGTTGGTGACAGCAGCGTCTCTTGCTGATTAGAATAGCTTTTGGTGTTAGTGACAACATGTTTTGTTGGTGAGGATAGTAGCTTTTGGTGTTGGTGAGCATAGGTTTTGTTGGTAACAGTAGCTTTTGTTGCTGATGACAGTAGCTTTTGTGACCTCGCCGGGGGTTGCCTGAAATCTCACCAGAGTAGCTTTTGTTGCTAGTGATAGTAGCTTTTGTGACCTCGCCGGAGATTGCTGGAAATTTCATAAGAGTAGCTTTTGGTCTCAGTGACAGTAGCTTTTGTGGTCTCCGGAGTTCGCCGGAAACCCGCCAGAGGTCGGCCGAAGACCCGCCGGAGTTGACCGGAGACCTCGCCGGAGAGGAATGTTGATTTTGTACTCTAGTGGCACTTATGTAAATATATTGGTTTTTAATATCCAAAATATAACATTTTTTTTAATCTAGTGGCCTTATAAAGGAAAAAACTAGTTGGTTGCCTTATGGCTAAAAAAACATTCTAAGATGCACTTATATGTAATTAACCCTTAACAAGGGATTTTCGGAGTAGTTCTCCTTTTTAATTTTGTTTTCTGTATCGGAAAACAAGCCTGCAATCTGTTTACAGTGATTTCATTTGTTTACTGGGATGAGCCTTTTTGTTTCATGTCTTGGTTAGAATGGAAATCTTTCAAAGTTGCAAACGAAAAGTTCAACTATAATCGAAGCTTTCATGAAACGATTTTTTTTTTTTTTGCTACAAGGAAAGAAAAACTACAAAGAAAAGCCACGACAACAACCCCCGCCCAGCTGATCCAAATGGAACGCTGGGAACACAGAAACGGGGAGACATTGGAACCAGACTAAAGGAGTGGAACTTCGAAAACCTAAATCAGCCAATTTGTCAGCCACAAAGTTGGCTTCACGAAAGATATGTCGAAATCTAATGGAGTGGAACTTGGCTGCCAGACAAGCAATGTCATCAACGAGAAGCTTGATTCGCCAAGGAGGGGGGGTCTTCTTGAGAATGCAGTCAATAAGCAGCTTACAATCACCTTCCACCCAAATACTGAGGTGCTGATTCAAAAGAGCGGAGCTCAAACCATCTCTCAAGGCAGTAGCTTCTGCAGTTAGAACTCCATCATGACCAATTCTTCGAGCAGCCGCAATAATAGGATTACCGTTAGAATCTCGAATACAAAAACCAGTCGAAGCAACACCATGCTTGACAGAACCATCAAAGTTAAGTTTGACTTGATTATCATCAGGAGGCTTCCATTTGATGTGAACAGATCGGGAAATTTTCTGTTTCGGAACTAAGCGATTAGCCAGCCAGTAGCTAGTTCCAAAATTAGCAGCCCCATAACAAGTTTGAGAAGGGGAAGGAACTAGCTGCCGAAAGACTAATCGGTTCCTAGTATTCCAAATAGACCAAGAGAGTAATAAAATTTGTTCAATAGTAGAAATCTCTACATTCGGATTATCAAAAAGATGCTGAATCCAATTCACAAAAGAATCTTGCCAAAAAGTAGGAGTAACGGGAAGCTGAGAGAGATTCCAAACAAAAGAAGCAAAGGGACAATGCATAAAAATATGATCTAACGACTCAAGCTGGGAGAAACAAAGAGGGCAATCAGGAGGAATATTCGAATTAAAAGTAGAGAGTTTGTCTCTAGTTCTAAGCTTTTCTCTAAGTAAAATCCAACAGAAAATTTTGACTTTTGGAGGGATTCTAAGCTTCCAGATTCTATTAAGGAGAGGAGCTTTCGAATGAGCAGGACAGTGCTGAGCCTGTAACCAAGTAGCACTCTTGATAGTAAACTTACCAGAACTAGAAGGACCCCAGAAAAATTCATCTTGAATATTATTCAAAGGAATAGGAATAGCCAAAATTTTGTCAACAATATCCTGAGGCAAAACAGAAAGAAGATCGTGAACTTTCCAAGAATGATTATCAATAAAATCAGCTACTGTAAGAGACCAGTTTAGAGTATGTCTGTCACAATCAGGAATAAGATTATAAAGCGGAAAAGGTAGAGCCCAATTAAAGGACCAAAAATTTATGCTTTCTCCGTTTCCCACAGACCATCTGATGCCTTGAAGTAATAAGTTTCTAGCGTCCAAAATACCTTTCCAAGCTAAAGAGTTTGAAGATTTCTTTCTAACAGAAAACAAGTGATTAGTTTTGAGGCACTTGCAAGAGACAAGCTTAACCCACCAATTGTTGGGCTCCGTAAGAACCTTCCAAGCTAGTTTAGCTAGGGCAGCATTATTAAACCAAGCTGAGGGCCTAATACCAAGACCTCCACATCGCTTTGGTAAACAAACCTGGTTCCAAGCAACCGGAGGAGTAGAGGAATTCCAAAGAAAATTTCGACTTTCTCTATCAATTCTAGAAGTAATCTTAGCCGGGCATTTAAAACAAGATAAGACATGGTTGGGAATACCTGAAAGATTGGATTGAATGAGAGTAAGTTTACCTCCTCTAGAGAGCGTATGAGCTTTCCAACCTGCAAGCTTCTTCTGAATTTTTAAAATAAGCTCAGAGGTATTAATAGGGTCCTTCCAGAAAATTATGTTATGTACTCCCAAATATTTACCAATAGTAGATTTATGAGTAATTCCTAAACAGCAAGCAATGTCTCGCTTGACAGCGTAAGAAATATTAGAAGAAAAGTATATTACTGACTTGTGGTAATTGATCTGTTGTCCTGAAGCTTCTGCGAAGAGAGTAAGCACTGAGAGAATATTCTTGGCAGCTGTATGAGAAGCCTTACCAAAGATTAAACAGTCATCAGCAAACATTAAATTAGAAATTCTAAACCCATGGTTCGAAGTCAGAATCCCGACTTGGTTCCTTGGGTGTAGAGTAAGTTTATTGAAGTTTCTAATTAGAGGTTCCATAGCTAGAATGAAAAGATAAGGGGAAAGGGGATCGCCCTGCCTAAGGCCCCTGGACGGAGAAAAGTTACCATAAGCAGTACCATTTAGAAGAATAGAAAAATAAACGGAAGTAAGACAGTTCTTAACTAAAGCTATCCACTTATCAGAGAAACCAAAAGCTTTAAGACATTGGAAAAGGAAATGCCAATTCAAGAAATCATAAGCTTTTTCTAAGTCTAATTTAATAGCCATACAACCTTGGTGACCTTTCTTCTTATTGAAAGAAGAGAAAAGCTCGTGTGCTATAAGAATATTATCATGGATTGATCGACCAGGTGCAAAGGCACCTTGGTTTTGCGAGATACACTTATCTAAGAGAGGTCGTAGTCTAGAAACAATGATTTTAGTAATGACTTTATAAGCAACATTGCAAAGAGAAATAGGTCTAAAATGATGCACAGTATCTGGAGCTTCTGTTTTAGGAATTAAGACTATATTGGTTTTATTGATAAGACTTAAGTCCAAATTACTATTGAAGAAATCAGAAACAAGACTAAAAAGAGGGTCTTTAACCTGATGCCAATAAGTATGATAGAAGATAGCATGCAAACCATCCGGTTCCGGGGCCTTCAAAGGGCCAATGCTATGAACAGCTACATAGACTTCATTCAAAGTAACAGGAGCAGTAAGACCAGCATTATCTTCAACAGAAATGACAGGGTTAATACAAGAAATAAACTGTGAAAGAGGCTCATGATGAGTAGAGGAACCAGAAAAACGCTTTTTGAAAGAATTAATGAGGATATTAGCAATTACTTATGGTGTGTCAAACCAGAAGCCATTATCATCTTTAATCCTAGAAATTAGGTTCTTTTGCCTACGTAGACAAGCTTGAGTCTGAAAAAATTTGGTATTTTTATCACCACACTGAAGCCATTTAGTCTTAGCTCTCTGGGCCCAGAAAATCTCCTCATCCTTATAAAGATTATGCAATTCTACGGCAATTTGAGCTTCTTGAAAGAATAAACTGTGGTCAATACCAAAATTAGGATGGTTTTGAATATTCTGTAATTGAGTATGAAGATCTTTCATTCTGCAGAAAAGATTACCAAAGGAAGAGAAGTTCCAATTCTTGGCCAAATGCTGAAAAGCATTGACCTTGGAAACAAAATTCTGAATAGCATTCCCAGCAGTGGCAGTTAGCCAAAAATTGTTGACAATATTGGAAAAGTCTGGGTGTGAGAGCCACATTGCTTCTAATTTAAAAGAATTTCGTTTTTTAGTTAGAGCAGGATTGAGAGCAAGACAAATAGGACCGTGATCAGACTCATGAATAGGCATATTCGTAAGAGTAAGATGAGGAAACATAGAAAGTGCTTTACTATTGGCAACCACCCTATCTAACCTTTCATAGATTCTATTATCATTCTGTTGATTATTACACCAAGTATAACAATTACCAGTAAAAGGAAGGGAAATAAGAGCAGCAGAATTGAGGAAATTCCTAAAATTGATCATGTAACGATTAGCCAATCTTACACCCCCAAGTTTCTCATCCAAGGAGAGAATGCAATTAAAATCTCCCATAATAAACCAAGGAGAGTTATCAGAACAATTTAACTCCAATAAAGTATTCCATAAATCCTGTTGAAGTTCTTTGTGAGGATACATATACAGAAACGTAATAAACCAATTATCACCATTTTTAAGATTACTGAAAGAGCAATGAATAAACCTGGGATGCACAGAAATAACAGAAAGCTTAAAATCGAAATCATTCCAAAACAAAATCAGGCCACCTGATTGTCCAACAGCAGGGCTACAACAAAACTTAGCAAAACGAAACTTAGTAGCTAGCCTCTCTGCACCATCCTCATCTAATCTAGTATCTAGCAGGCAAAAAACATTAAGAGCAACTAAGGATGATAAGAAGGTGGCCTGAGGAAGAAAACCTTGCCGTGAACAGCCACGACAATTCCAACATAAGATTGTCATTGTGGACTATGAATATGAGAAGGTTCTGCATGAGAGTCTTCAATGGAATCTCTGCCTCTCTTCCGAGGGCTTCTAAAAACTGGACCAGAGATGTCCTGATTCATGGGGTCTTCAGATAAATCTTAACTAGGCAACTGAGTAGAAAGAGCAGGAGCAAACGACTCATTACCAGACTCAGAATTTGCTTTAACATTGCCAGAAGAGGCTTGATTCACATTAGCCTCCTGATTGAAATCAAATAAAGGGGGAAAAACCATGTTATCCTTATCAAGCGAATTCAGAATAGTCAAATAAGGAGCATTTTCCTGAACATAATCCGAATCAGGGTCTATAGAGGTATAACTAAGAGCAGATAAACCAGAAGCAACAGAATCCGAACTATACGAAATAGTGTCATCTGATGATTGAATTAAATCTGAAACAGAGGAGGAAAAGCTTACCCCTTCAATGTCAATCATTTGGTCTTCATCAGAGTCGGAAATTAGATTAAGATTTTGATTATCAGCCACAAACTCAGGGTTATCCGCTAGGGGAGCATTCTCATTGAACTGAAGAAGGTCATCTTGAATAGGGAAGGGATCGCCCTCAGGCATCTGATGGTCTGGAATTGGAGCAGGAGCAGGAATGTGACCTGGATCAGGGACAGGGTCTTGAACCGGATCATTTGCAAGAGCTTGAGAAATATGAGCTTCTGAAACCACATCCCTGAAAGAAACACCAGGGCGTCTAGTAGTCGGCTGTCTGGGAGAACGAGCATATTGGTTAGAGCTACGACGATGGACCTGCTGCCAGTTGGAATGCGTCTGTGAATTGGAATCTTCATCTTGAAAGAAGGGTCCTCGAGCAGGGGAGTTAGGGCCTCGAATATGCTGGAAGACCAGTAAGGTACCACTGGGGACTCGAGGAGCGGAATGTCCAGCTACATTTGAGGAAGCGGGAATACAAGCTGGTTTATTCTGGTTTCTAGGGAACATGAGGAAATTTCGCTTGGGAGCCTTAAGAGGACAAGCTCCCAGAGGGTGGTCAAACCTACCACAGAAAAAACAAGCCTCAAAGACAGTCTCATAATTGATAAAAATTGTTTTCACCTCATCAGAGAACGGATCAGCCAACACTTGAATAGCACGAGGTTGAGTATAGGTCAGGTCCAGTTCAACGCAAGCTCTGACAAAAAGGGATTTGTTCTGATCAAGAGACCCCGGATCAACTTTAATACATCTTCCCACAGCATTAGCAAGTTCCTTAATAGGTTTGGGTTTCCAACAGTGAGGAGGGAGGAAAGGAAAACGGACCCAAACAGTCAAGATCGGTAAAGGAGTACGAAAGGGACAGAAGCCTGGGAACCAACGAAGAAGCTCAAAAATCTGGCCTTGGACAAACCACGGCTTATTTTCTAGGACATAGTGTTTGACTCCAATTTTGTTGCAGCTGGTCAACAGTCTCTTTTCTGCGCGGGCGTGCCAGCACCGTTCGGGTGCGGTCGTCGGGGTTGTCCCTTGACCTGACTTCTTTCAAGCAATTGTAGACGAGGAGAGCACCAACCTCGTCGTGGGATTCTTTATGCCTCGTGGTGAGGACTTTTGCTAATCTTCTTGAAAATCACAATCGATACTCGATGTTCTAGATCGAGCAGAGCGAGAACCACTGGGAAGTAGAGAGAACTTGCTAAAGCGTGACTTTAGCTTGGCTGGTTTGCGAGGGCGTTACCCTTTCTTGGCTGGTTCCATAACCGTTGTGGTCGTGGTACTACAATCGGCTCCCGAGGAGACTAGGACCGAAGTACGTTGACAGAGGGTTTGGCCGGTGGCACTAAAAGTCGGCTTCTGAGAAGACTAGGACTAGGAGTGTGATCACCGGTAAGAGAAAGAGAAGAAGATGAGTTGCTCTTATAGAGGTTTGCTCTAGAGAGACTTAGATCATCTTAGAGATGTATTGATGAGTGAATTGTGTGTCTAAGTGTTTTATTGTAACCTCTATTTATAGGCTACCATGCCAAGGTGTTTAGCATTAAACAAATGATAGTGGAGCATTAATTGGAGATAAGAAATTATGAATTTTGGAGATAAGGAAGCATAATTGGAGATAAAGCATGATAAATTTCGGAGATAAGGAGATAAGGAGGCATAATTGGAGATAAGGAATGATGAATTTTGGAGATAAGGAAGCACTTTCTGCTCCTTTATTCCTTCAATTTTATCTCCATCAAGCACTCCGATTTTGACCGTGACTTCTTCATAAGAAATGTTCCACTATGAGTGTAGATCATCCTGGTAAAATTTCAGAGCTTTTGATATAGTGGTTGGGCCGAAAACGCTGCTGGACCTCTTACAGGTCCAGTTTTCCAAGCCTCTCTAGACAAGGAAATTGGACTGATTGTTTGAAGGCCTTCCACTCAAAACTAGCTCTGGCACTCTTCATAAGAAATGATCCTTGGGCTTTCTATATTTAATCTGGAAAGTTTCAGCTCATTTGAATTTCGTTTGGTTAGTCTGCCGCTCCTCCTTCCTTGTTTAGCTCGGTTTCTCCTAGCCGAAGTAGGAAAATGTGCTAAAGTTGACTTTTCATGCTTTCATGCTTCCATAGTAGGCTTTATTTAGCCTCTAAATATATATTTTGAACTTGTTGACAATATATAGCTTGAGCCACTGACATTGGCTCAATTTCTCCAAGACGTGCCTTGTTAGGCCAAAATGCTCATTTTGGGTCCAAACACATAGATCAAGTCTTCTTCTCTGGTAAAGTTGATTTTGAACCAGTCAGACCCATAAGGAAAAATCTGAAAAGTACCCAAAAGGCCCACCCAACTATTATTGCAACGAGCCCTAACACTTCTGGGAGTGACATCTTCACCAAAAACCTGACCCCCAAGACTAAGACGATTATTATCAAGGACCTCATCAGGATTGACCTCATCCACTAGGGAGACTTTGGGTGCGGGAGCAGTGAAAGAAATACTAGTCGCACCACGACGAACAGTGTATTGCGGGGGAGGAGCCGTAGGAAGGTTAGGGGCTAAATGGAATAACCGCTCATTAACTCTGGGCTTATTGGTACCTTCGCCAAAAGGTTGAGGAATAGGTGGAGGATTGCTAGCACTGTCCCCGAGAGTAATAAGAGAAGGGTGAGAGTTCAAGGCATCAGGGAAGGGGCCATGGACTGGACAAGGAGGATTAGGGTTAAGAGGAAGGTGCGAAACATCAAAATATGGGTTGTTAGCCATTGCGGATTGTGAAGAGAGGTTGTGGGTGTTGTAGTCTGTAAGGAGAAGAGGCGAATGAGTATAAATAGCACAACAGAGCAAGGAAAAGAACGAGAAAAATGTCAACGCTATTCGTTTCAGTTCACCAAAGCGCACTCGCAGTATAGGAGAACGGGAGTCATAATTGAAGTACCAGACCCAAATCGACAGAGAGGACATAAGAATCGCCATAAGTGGCAAGAAGCAGAACTCAGAGACAAGATGCCAAATCGAAGGAGGAAGAAGGCACACACTGATAGGGGAAGAGAATAGGTGGGATGGCCAAAAGAACAGAAGACCCAGTTCCAGGGGAATCCAAAAGGCGGCGTGAAATGACTTAAAACAACCAAAGCACGGGGAAATCCTAGAGAAAAGCACGCACAGAAACCAAATTGACCAGAGTACTTGAGTGCAAGGAAGAAAAAGAGTAAGGAACAGTACCATGCAAAGGATTCATGATGAAAGTAACAAAGAGGAAGAGCAGACCGGAAAAGAAGAAGAAAAAAGTCAAAACTAGGCTCTAGAGATAGATCAGGGATCGTAGAAAGTAGATCTGTGGTTAAAACTAAGATCAGGATCCATTTGATGACCCATGCAATCCAGAAAAGTCTGGTAGTGGCAAAGGCAGGAAGAAGATGGTTAGAGAACATAGCTAGAAGGTTCGGGAGCTCATTCTGATCTATCCCTTTTCACGCAACTTCATGAAACGATTATGTATGCAGAGAAACAAAAGAATTGGAATTCAAAGTCTTGTTTTAGAAGGAAGAGAAGAAATTAAAGTAGAAGAAAAAGCAAGAGATTGAGGGGGGTGTATTCAATTCAGATTTTAAAAGACTTTGTTTGAATTTTTATAATCCATGGATTTACTTAATCCACACATTGTTTAAATTCTATATGAACTCTGATTGATTCTAATGGATTGATTTACTAGTATTTGTTTAGATTTTACAAATCCTTATGATGTTTTTGGTAGGTTAATTTTTTTTTCTTTCTTCTTCTTCTTTAATTAAGCAATGGATGTATGGATCCAACTATAATGTTATATCAATTTCAATCTACCATTCTTTATGTTGTGTATAATGATATATGAACAATAAGAGAAAACTAACCAGCCAAAATGTTACACAAAAATAAAGTAGTAAACTAGTGACATAATTTATTTCATATCTAATTTACAAAAGAATCATGTGTGTATGTATCATCTTAATAATAACATTGAAAGTGAGCTTAATTAGATAGAAGGATTAAGAGCTTCTAAAGCTATAGTGATAAAAATAAAATAAAAAATTATTAGATGAGAGCAGAGGCAGAAAAAGATAGTGGGAAAATAGGTCTAAGACAAAATGGATGCATGTCACCTATTGAGACCTGTTTTTTTTTTTGGTGAAGAGCTTCTTCATTTTTTGAGTGAGAAAGAATCCATCAAAAGCTCTTGGGAAGTGGTTGGATTGTTTTTGAGTTTTGATATTTATAAAAAGCACTATAAAATCCCCCAAAATCCAGCATTTAATGAAATCCTTAAAAATCCGTATACTTTTGAATATCAGCAGATTTGAATGGATAATTTTAAATCTTAATTGAATACGTCAAGATTTTAAAGGACTGTTTAAAATCTCAGTTGAATACCCATAGACTTTTAAAATACAAAAAAATCTTGTAGACTCTTAAATGAATACACCCCTCTGAATTTAGATCGAAGCTGCAAAATCGAGTTGAGATTGCAGTTTTTTTGGTTGATATAGGCTAATGCAGACACATAGTTAGGGTATTAACGTTCAATTTGAGCAAAAAAAATGTTTAGCTTATGTGGCATGGTGAAATCCGTTGGATTAGGTGAATGATTATGATTTGATGAAATTTACATAAATTTACACCCTTTTTAACTTTAGAGGAATGGGACCCGAAATGAAAATAACCTTCAATTGGTTTTATTGGATGATGGGCATTGTGGGAAGTGTAGATAGCATATTAGTTATTTGTAAAAGTAAGTTTGAGGTCTATTAAATAGGGAGGTCTAAATATCAATTTTAGAGGTATGAATAAAAATTCTCATTTATCATTGTATTAATGAAACCAATCAAAATAATACATTATACATACAACAATATCTCAGTGATATATATATATATATATATATATATATATATATATATATATTTTATCAAAGAGGAGTCTCAATCCATTAAAAGCAGTGAGAGGCAAACATTACACAATAACCTGCCTTATGAAGGGCCTGACAGAAATGAGCTACAGCTAAGAGCCCTAGAAACCTTAAGTAAAGATGCTTTGTATTCTCAAAAAAAAAAAAAAAAGTAAAGATGCCTTGGATAGCACTGTAATTTAAGTAATCAAGTAACCTGACACTATTAGGGAGTGAACTGAGCCTTGGATAGCACTGTATTTCTAGGACCACCTTACGCAGAATGGGCTTACCAAAAATAAAGGAAGAACCAAACCCGATCTCATAAAAAATCCCGGATCCCATGTTAAAAATAAAAAAAATAACTAGGATCCCAAATGCTATGAATGAGTGAGCCTGAAAGTTACAAGCCAACCTTGACCAAACAGGAAAAAAAAAGCCCAGGCCCATGTTAAAATGTTTTGGACACACCCAGACCTGGATGATCGCCGACCTGTCGACCTCTGCAACCGCTCTGGATTACAGTATAAACAGATCAGATTGCACCCAACGCAGATCTGTGCTACCACAGACACCAGAAATCGGCCATGGCCATTGGACTTCGAGAGAGTTTGGAAGTCTCAAAAACTGCAGCGCTACTAATCTGCGTCTCAACAACCAAACCAGCCACCGAGCCACCGCAGAAGAGATGCCCTTAAGTCGCTCCCGTTTGGGCCTTAGACCCCCGATCGGAGGAGCATCCCATGTCTGACAGGAGCGTACGACCAAAGTTCCAGGATTTACAGCGGCCAACGCCCCAACAGAGGAAGGGGGAGTCGATGAAAGAACTCCCGCCAACAACCTGCAAAGCTCGAAATCAGGCAAGGAGAGGCGACAACAATGCCATGGTGTCACGTCAGAAACGTGTTCAGTGCTCAGTCGACGACGAAGCCCAAAGATGGCTATCGCTCGTATACTGCTAGGGTTTAGAGAGAAACCCATCCCAAAATATAGCATTCTTCTGGTTAAATTTTCTACATTTAAGTGACATTTATTTCTCTCCAAAAAAAATTAAGGATTAAATTTTGTTTAATCCCTGTACTCTGCCTCCAAAATCGTTTCAGTCCCTGACATTCTCATTTAATCTGAAAAGTCTCTAACGTCACAATTTTCGTCTAATCGGTACACTCCGTCCAATTGCTCCGTTTGTAGGCTGACGTGGCATTAAAGTTAGTGCCAACTCAACGCCACGTAAGCGTTGTGGATGTTAAAATGTCGAGAATAACCCTAGCCTCCTCTTTTAATTTTTTCAATTCTTCTCTTTTTGGTTCTTGCTGCAATATCTTCTTCCTCTTGTTCCTTTACCCAAACACCGGCCTCATCACCTAGCTCTTCTTCTTCCTCTCATCAAATTCGACCTCAAAACTGAAGAAGAAACCGCTGTTTCGGAATACGAAGCAAAGCCACTCCATGAGCCCAAAATCGAGAAGAACCCAGTGAAGGAACCAAGAGATGGTTCGAGCCTCTTCACTTCCTCTATTCTTGCCTTGTCTCTAGCTCTGTTATGGAATTGTGCTCCTTGTTTGTTGATGGTGCAGAGTCCAGATGGTGACCTTCTAGATGGTATATGCTCAGAGGTAAAATTCCGATTCGAAGGACAAGAGAGCAAGACATGGGAGGTGAGTCATGGCCTGGTGAAATTAGTGAAAAGATGAAGACTGACGGAGAAAATGGTCGGTGAAGGACTGATTAACCGGCGGAGCAGATTAGGTAATCTGGGTGTCCAGATCAAATCTGGGTCCTTGCCTTATTGGTTGGTATGTCTTCTTCTTCTTCAAAGTTTTTATCTTGGGTTAAATACTGTTTACTCCTTGTACTTTTGCCCGAAAAACACTTCAGTCCCTCGCTTTTTAATTTCACACGTTTAGTTCCTGTACTCTCAAATTTTGGACCAATAGGTCCATCCGTCTAATTTTGACGTTACATCAAGGGTAAAAATGTCTTTTTCCTCTCTTCATCCAAAATTTAATCAAAATGTCTTTTTTTTTCTTTTTCCGGTTTATCTATTCTTCTCTCTCCATAAACAAATTCCCAATTTTTTTTTTTTTTTTTTTTTTTTTTTTTTGTGTCTGATCCCACTCCAAGTACTCCAACCCGACTCTCCGGCCCACAACCTCATCTTCCAACTCCGGCGTCTTCGTCAGCACGTTCTGGAACGTCTCCTTCCTGCTCTTCCCCTTAAACGACATCTTCCTGTAGAGGCACTCATATGTGAGAATCCCTAGGGCCCACCAGTCCACGGCAAACTCGTGACCCTCACCGCGGACAACCTCGAGGGACACGTACTCCTCGGTGCCAACGAACGAGTTGGCCCGCTCGCCGTTGTCGGAGAAGCTCGGCTTGCGGCGGCTGACCGGGTTGACCAGGGCAGACTTGGCCTTTTTCAACCCAGCCTTGTTGTTCTCGTTGATAATGCTGATCCAGCGCGTGAGGTTCCTGCGGTGTTTGCGGCGGATCTCCGGCTGTGGAGGCGCTTGAGGCTTCTGGAAAGGTCGAAGTCCGTGAGGGTCACGTGACCCAAATGTTGCATCAACATGTTCTCCGGCTTCAAATCCCGGTAAGCGATCCCCATGTTGTGGAGGTGCTCCAGCGCGCAGACGATCTTCGTCAGATAGAAACGGATCACCGTTTGGGAGAAAACGCGGTCGTTTTGGCGGTAGCGGAGGACGTTGAGGTCGCCGCCGGAACGGGAAATCACTCTATTCTCTGCTCGATTCTTGGTTGACAGCAGAGCTTCAAGACCAAGAACATGAATGTCAATCTTTCCCATTCCAAGCGCAACCCCAAGTGAGTCTGATCTGCATGTGTGTTCGATTTGAGTGGTCAAGTTTTGATCTTGGTTAGAAATTAGGTGTTTTGATCAATTTTTGTTCGTTGATTTTGGAAGTGTAATTTGAAGTTTTTCTGATGGCCTATGTCAAAGAGAGAGAAGAGGGAGATTTTCATTTCGGATATGGTTTTGGGCGGCGGAGCAGTGGCATTGGTGATGGCGGTGGGGATTGGGGCATGGAGCTGTTTGGCCTTGAATTGGGATTTGATGGTACTGGGTTTTTGCAGGGTTTGGATGGAGCTCATGGATTGTAGATGATTGGGGCATGGAGCTCCGTCTCCTCTCGGGTTTTTGTCAATGGGACAGAGAAGCATTTGACAATGGGTTTTTGTTTATTTAAAGGAGGAGAGGAAGGTTGTTGAGGAGATCGACGGAGGTGTTGTGTTGATTGTTGAGGTTTCTGCAAGGGAGAGGGAAGAAGAGATAAACCGGAAAAAGAAAAAAAGAAAAAAAAAAGAGAAAAGAATAATTTAAATTTTAAAAAAAGTGAGGGTATAATGGACATTTTCTCACAGAATGACTGCCACATCAGCAAGTTAACAGAGAGTTTTGGACGGAGACTAACGGAATGGACCTATTGGTCCAAAATTTGAGAGTACATGGACTAAACGTGTGAAATTAAAAAGCGAGGAACTGAAGTGTTTTTCGGGCAAAAGTACAAGGAGTAAACAATATTTAACCATTTTATCTTTATGTGATTTGCATGATTTTTATTGAGCTACTAAGATTTTGTGATTGAGTATTGGTTTTTGAAGATTGCTAGATTTGTTTTTGTGGGATTGATTGGGTTTGAAGTTTTGGTCTTTTTGCTAATTTGATTGCTTAGAGATTTTGACTTGGTAGATAGTGATCTGCATCTTGATTTTGTTATGTTGTGAAGCTACTAGAAATTTTTATTTTTCCAGTTAGGAGTAATAGATTGGTGATTTTGTGAATTGGGTACTAATTTGTTTATGGGATTGGTGATGTTAATGTTAACTATGGAAATTAGATGTTTGTTTATGGGATTGGTGATGTTAATGTTAACTATGGAAATTAGATGAGATAAGATATTGGTGGGCTAGAATTTAGAACTTTCTGTTGACGGTTTGCTTTAGATTTGGTTATCCAATTGAATGGTTATTAGTGGTAGAAAGGGTTTATCTACTGAGAAATCGATAATTTTGGTTGGATTTATGATCGTGAAGCATTGTTTATGTTGCAGTTATGGATTGCTCTTTGTGTTGCTACTAATAGTAGTGCTTGGCTTACCACGGTTGTTCTTGTGACCAATATGAGAACTTCCCTGTTAGTCGTGGAACTGTTGCAGGCATTCTGAAAGGTTATGAGGGTCTTAGTGCAGCTGTGTTTACAGAAATTTGAGGTGGAATTTGTTTTTTGATGAACTTGGGAAATACCCAGATGTTGAATATGTTGGTTTGATTGATTATGCAGGTGTAGTTCTTGGAATTTGCTGATATATGATGGCAATGAGATTGGTGGTTGAGCTCGAGAGAGAGCTCGGTGGTGGTGGTTGTGGTGGTTTGGGTGCGAAGAAGAAGGTAGGAAGAAAAGAAAAAAATGGAATAAAAGAAATTAAAAAGAAAAAAAAAAGGAAGGGAGAAAGATCATAGGGTTATATTGGATATTTCACTATCATCGAGCTGAGTTGGCGTGGCTTGAATTGCCACGTCAGCAACTTAACGGCTCAATTTGACGGAATCTTAATGGTGAGGACCTATCAGACGGAAATTGTGACCTCAGGGACTTTTCAGATTAAATGAGAATATCAAGGACTAAAACGATTTTGGAGGCAGAGTACATGGATTAAACAAAATTTAATCCAAAAATTAAACTGCAAATCTGAATCCTCATATTTTTGTATTATTGTGTTGGATTATCAATAGAAAATGGGCTACCAGGCTTCTAGTGGACTCGGGGTTTATGGACGAATGGAATGGGATGAGTATGAGCTTTCACTGATAGCAGAAAAAATGGTTATGAAAGAAAATTTCCACATAAATATTTAAGGCATAATTGCCAAATTGAACAAATTGGCAGAAATAAGAACAAATTGAACAATGTAGATAGAGATACCCTAAAGTAATACAAATTGAAAAAATTGGCAGAAATCTAAGTGTTAAATTGATACCAAGGTAAAACCTAAGGTAATAATTAAATTAGCTATTAAGCCAATATTTAATTAACTTTATGTCGACAACAGACGGAGTCCAAAGAGCATGTCTTTCTTCTCTGCCCATATGCAAGGTCTATATGGTCTTATATGTTGAAAAAATCTGAGTTGGATCTCATTCCTAATTCATTACATGAGCTATTTGCATTGGGTTTAATGGTTGGTCGTAGCCCCAATTGAGAGAATTATGGGTTGCTTGTTTCTATGCCTCTCTTTGGTTTATTTGGCAAACAAGGAATAAGGTGAGATATGATGGCATTACTCCAGATGTTGCTATGGCTTGCAGGTTAATTAATGGCCATGTTCATGCTTCTAGTCGCATAGCTACTGGACATATATATGTTTAAAAACATATAAGAGCTTTGTGTCTTGAAGAGGTTTGGTGCTACTTGTAGACCCGTTGTGCCCCAAAAATTTGCGAGGTTAATTGGCATCCACCCATTAGTGGTTGGTTCAAAGTTAACACGGATGGTGCTTGGAAGCGAGGGGAGGATCGTTTAGGTTATGGTGGAGTTTTTCGTGATTTTCACAGGGAGGTTGTCGATGCTTTTTCATCATCCCTTGACATTCCTAGTTCCATTCCTATTGAGGTTATGACAGTGATCATCAAGGCAATCGAGCTTGCATGGGTTCGTGATTGGAAGCATATTTGGCTTGAAGTTGACTCGTCCCTAATTCTAAATTTTCTCCACTCTCCCCAAATGGTACCTTGGCAATTGTAGGTGGCATGGAAGAATTGTGTGCATCGCATTTCAATGATGCAATTTCGTTGTTCACATATATTTCGTGAAGGAAACCAAGTGGCTGATGCATTGGCCAATTTTGGTGCTTCAGGTACTGGCTTACTTAGTTTGATTCATTTCCAAGTTTTGTTAATCAATTTTGTTTAAGAGATAAGTTGGGCCTTCCTAGCTTTCATTTTAGATGATTTCTTTTGTTTTGGAAGGCGGGATGTTGTTTGTCATTCCTCATCAGTAGTACTTTACTTCTGGAAGGTGTATGATATGTCATCTCCTCTTGCTTGTATTTCCCTTTTATTTTTAAGGGTCCTTGACCCAAAGCATCAAAATTAGCCAAACTTATCCTACTTCCCCCAGCAACAAATTTTTATTCCCAGTTACTCTGTTTCAAGCAAAATGACAGTTTTGCCCTTGACATAATTAATAAACTACATTTTATGCCACTCATCTCTCTCTCTCTCTCTCTCTCTCTCTCTCTCTCTCTCTCCCCCTCCCTCCCTCCCTCCCTCCCCTTTAGCACGACACTGTCTCTCTCTACAGACGCCGGCTCCTTCTTTCTCTCCTCGTCGGAGTCGATGTCAACCGGCCAGCTTCCTTTAGTTATTCCGTACCGCGCGCCAACAAGCCAGACCTCCCAGATCTCCGGCTCATCATGACGACGACCTCAGGCTGCTCCGAATTGAATTCCGGCAAGCTCCGTTCATTTCCATCCCTCTCCCTCCCCCTTAGCACGACACTGACTCCGGCTCATCACGACGACGACCTCAGGCTGCTCCGAATCGAATTCCGGCAAGCTCCGTTCATTTCCGCCAGCGAAGGAATAGTGGTCAGATCAGAAGGCGTGCTTCACAAAATCAACACCGAAGAGTCCAAGCGTTGTGGCTCCGACGCGACTCAAACTCCGGCTTATTCTCTACCATTGTCCTCGTCAAGCTCGGCTCCAGCGTGAGATTTCCGGTAGCGTTCGTGCTCTTGCTCCTTTTCCCTTTTGCCTCTTCAGGTTGCTCTGAGTGAGAGGTTTGTTGGTTGCTGGGCTGCTGCCTTCGAGTGTTGGAAGCTTGGAAATGAGAGGTTTTAAATTCAACTTCGATTTTGTTGAATTTAATCTGCCTTCAAATTAATTTTTGATACAAGATATGATAGATGTGGTTCCTGGGAGGGAGGAGAAGATGAAGACATGGGTGTCCAAATCTTTTTTTTTTTTTGGGTAAAATGGAGGCAGAAGGCTCAGAATGAAAGAAAGATGAAAATAAAAATGTTACATTGGGGGGCAATAGAGGTATGTTAAAGGTCTATTGGGGGGCAATAGACGTCTGTTGAATGGCAATAGACGTTTTAAAATTGATATAATCTCTTCTTTTTTTCTTTAGTCAAAGTTTTATTTGTCTAATTTTAGGAAGATTAGTTTCCATTCCGGCTACCAAAAGTTCTATTAGGGGGCAATAGGCGTTTATTGGGGGCAATAGACGTCTATTGGGGGTAATAAACCTTTCCGGCGACCGGTGACGGGATTCCAGCTAAAGTTGGCCGGAATCCGGCGGCCAGTGACAAGGCTCCGGCGAAGTCTCCTATGGTTTCTTTCTTTCTCTCTCTCTCTCTCTCTCTCTCTCTCATAGTAACAAAGGGGTGAGGGTAAAATAGTCTTAAAAAAAAAAACTTAAATGGGTATTAGGAAAGACTTCCTTAGAGTGTTTTGGGTAAGGGGAATTAAAAAAACTTAATGGGGTAAGTGAAAAAAAATTCTTAAAAATGAGGTAAACAGACAAAAATCCTATTTTTAATAAATCTTTTTCCTCGTATTTGCGAGATTTGATTTAAAAAAAAAACTTTTTGTAGATGAATATGAATTTTTAATGCTTTTCATTGTTGAGAGAGACATATAGATGAGTATGACCAGCTCAAACTGGTGCCACTTCTAGCTAGCTCCCACCCATTAGAAAAAAATAATGATAACAATGTCTTGACTTTTCCCTAAACAAAGAACAATGTAGATAGAGATAGGAATGGCAGTGTAACTTTTGTGGAAAAATTTTGTAGTAAAAATAGTACTTGGTGATTTGCATCGTTAAGTTTGAAGATTCTTCAACAATTAACGGCTCCCATCCCATCCTTTTATTCTTTTTTGTTTTTTGTTTTTTTTTTGTCAGTGTCAAACTTGATATATTTGTCAAAATGAGAAACGTGCATGTGTTGGCTGTTTGCTTATAAAACTAAAATGCAAGTATCCCTCTAAGCCTTAGAGGAGCAGATGACAGCTTGATATGGCACTATGATAAGAGAGGAAACTATGGAGTGAAAAGTGGATACCATATGGCCCGCCTTGATGATGGTAGATCTGATCGGGCTTCTAGCTCAAATGGGTCTTATGAAATTAATGCCACTTACTGGAAGATAATTTGGGGGGCCAACATCCCACCTAAAGTGCGTGTGTTTATTTGGAGACTACTCAGAGGCATTTTACCTACAAGAAGAGCTCTCTCCCATAAGGTTAGTCTTCTTGATAGTAATTGTCTTTTTTTTGTAATCATGCATTAGAAGATGGTTTACACCTGTTCAGAGATTGTGATGTTACCACCTGCTTTTGGGTGTGTACCAAATTGGGCCTTTTGGCCAAGAAGGTGGCTGCTTCATGTGTGGAGGATTGGGTGTTGAACGTCATTGATAAATTGGATGGTAACCAACGTCGTGCTTTTTTCATGGCACTCTGGGTCATATGGTCTGAAAGAAATAATGTCTTGTGGAACGGGAATTTTTTTCTGTGCATCTAATGCTGCCCAATGGGCTAGTAAATTTCTTGAGGAATATCAGCAACTTCATGTGCATGGAAATGCGAAAGGTAGAAGGGAAAAGACCAAATGGCAGAACCCTCCTAGTGGGCGTCTGAAAGTGAATGTGGATGGGAGTTACCGGGCTGATTATGGTGATGGTGGAGTGGGAGTTGTGATACGTGATGAAAATGGGATGTGTTTGTCAGCTCTGGCTAGGTATTTCCCACATGCTTCATCTGCTTTACATATGGAGGCTGAAGTATGTAGAGCTGGGCTTTTATTGGCGATCCATCAGGACATGACCGTTATTGATATTGAGAGCGATTGTTCCCTTGTTATCACTGCTCTACAGCGTGAGGTGGAAGATAGATCTGACATTGGGCGTATTATCGATGATTGTAAGTCATATTTGACATCTTTTCACTCAAGTCAGGTTAGTCACATCTTCCGTGAAGCAAACGGTGTAGCCAACAGGTTAGCGCACCTTGCTAGTTTTAATTATATTTTTGATGTATGGTTAGATGAGACTCTTGTTATTATTCGGGATGTTCTCTATGAGGATGTTTGTAATCTTTCTAATGTAGCACGGGGTTCAAGTATTATATCCCCCTCGTTGCAAAGTAATAATTCAATAAATGGAATCGGGCGTGAGGCTGAGCCTCCCAGCTAGGCTGGGTTCCAAACCCCTTTAAAAAAAAAAAATGCAAGTGGGTAGGAAATACCAATACATGCATGGGTGTTCATCTAGTCAGTAACTGACCATGAAAATTATGTTCAACCACCGTTGGATGTAAATTTAACGGTGGAAAATAAAATAACTCAACTTAAATATAATTATTTTTATCGTTGGATTTACATCCAAAAATGGTTGAGTAAGATATTCTTGATCAGTAACTAACCAGGTGAACATTATTGTCAATACATAATCAAACTTAAGAAACTTAAACAGGGGCACCTGGTTATGAGAATATAAGATTCACCATCATACATACCTAACTCTTTGACTCAATTTGTTATCTCAGTACGTTGTACGTCGGCTGGTCTTGACAATTATCAACCAAGTTTACGGTTTTCCCTTCTCTTCTATGATTATTCAACCTGAAATGTCACTCAATGACAATTCTGTTCTTATAAAAACGACCTCCATGATATGGTTAATTCATAACAATAATGTTCACCTAATCAGTTATTGACTAAGAATATCTTGCTCAACCACCCTTCGGTGTAAATCTAACAGTGAAAATAATGATTTTTAAGTTGAGTTGTTTTATTTTTCACCATTAGATTTACATCTAACGACGATTGAGCATAGATTCATGGTTAGTTACTGACCAGGTGAACACCACTGTGGTTATGACATTTTGAAATTAGTTGAATATGGTTATCAAATTATTAAATTGAAAATTGTTACACTTAACTCTATTAATAAAAGGTAAATTTCATTTCTTGTCGTAATTATCCATTAATTAATGATAAATCTCATAATTGAGCTAAGTTGACTTTAAGATTTTGTAAAGAGCATATAATTTAGACGGACAGTAATGTGCCAAAGGACTTGGCCTAATTAGAGTACGTAGTGTTGAAACTGCATGGCAAATAAAAGTCAAGCTCTTCAAGCAGAACGTTCCGCCCACGCACGTTCTTTTTTTTTTTTTTAGAACAGAAAATAACCATTAATCAGCAAAGCTTATAATGGGGGGGGGGACATGAACCAAAACCCCAAGAAACCACAGTTACAGAGACCATCAGGCCAAAGGGCCCACACTCTAACCACCAGACGCCCAATTCCAAGGCTACTTTGAGCAGTGGCGTAGCCAGAAATATGAATTAGGAGGGTCATTTTTCAAATCATAATGATTATATTAAACAAAAATATAATTTTATCAAATAACATAAAATCGCATATGTTTATTGTTAAAAAAATAATTTAAATATACTAGTTTATATATCATTCTTTTGATAAAAGAAAATCATAAATTATTAATATACTCAAACATAACAGATATCTTCAAACAATTATAATTGTTTGCGACGATTGCTCTTAATTATTTTGAACTCTATACATGGTGATTTCATCATCAATTAATACAAGCAAATATATCTTTCCCAATGTATGTAATGATAATGCCACTCATCCACATATCTTAAATTTGATTTTGGAAATCACTATTTATGATCTTCATGGTAGAATAAATTAAATTAACTAATCTCTAAAAAAATTTAAACTTTGTACTGAATTAAAGAAATTTCTTTAATTGAAGTGATTTATTAACAACGTAACAAATCTTACTCTCTAGTTGATTTCAAGTCTTGCCGTTCGTAGGAGAGAAAATTGAGAAAGACAAAAGATGAATTCTTTGGGAAATATAGTTAACAGCATAGAAATATGACTAGGAGAAAGGAAAAATAAAATAAATAAAAAACGAAATAAATATGAGGTAATCATTGATTAATTGATCAATTAATAAAATATAGTAGAAATTTAAAAGAATGTTGGAGTCTTGCAAGTCCAAGTTGCACGTGGGTACTACTTGGTGATGGGCTAAAACTGTTAAAGTAAATTTTTTTTAGCTGTCAGAAGGGTCAAATCACATATTAAAATATAATATTTACATAGAAACATCTAAAATTTCAACCAATCAGCGATTATTTCCAAAAGCTGAGAAGGGTCATTTGACCCTTCTGGCCCTAATGTGCCTACGCCCTTGACTTTGAGTATATGAACCTGAAAATTCCAGTAAAACCTCGTAATCGACCGCAAAGAAGGCAACGTCCTCTTCAATACCGTGTCCGAAGGTACTAGACCACGTGTAAAGGATCGCTTACCAGCAAATCGACAACAAAAGTAAATCAGACTTGAACAAAATTGTCCTCGTCCTCGGGAATGACACAATTTACATGGCATAACACCTAGACCAAATCTTATCTCAACAGAGTAGGAAACCCACCCTAGCTCAGAAGAGTAAGGACTTATTAAACTTGAACAAACCAAACAGAAAACCCTAATTAAAACACAACGAAGACCAAAACAATCGGAGACCATGCAACACCAGCAAGGCCCAAAACCAGGGGCCCGGCCCAACACCCACTTCCCCCAACAGTAATCAAACAATGCAGCAAACCATTCCCGCTGCCGGCGAGCACCATCGCCACCACCCCGCAGCCTCGCCGCTTCCTGATACCGCCGCTCCACCCTGCCATAAAGCAGGCAGATTCTACACCCAGTTGACAACCGCAGCCAGAACCAGAACCACGACCGATTCAGATCCCAACGGGGATCCCCTCTGCCACAAGTTGACCGCATCCGCCATAACCTAAATCGCTTGTTCGATGACACCATATCCCACCGCCGGGAAGAAAAAATTTGCCGCATCCTGTTGGTGTCGAAAAATTCCGTTGAGGAGTTTGACTCACCAATGAATGCGGACTGGAGCGGGAGCTGACCGGGAACAATCGAGAAGCTTCCCTCGAGCGTTAACCTGGAGTTTGACCGTCGGCTCGAGGAGAAGAGGGGGTACCTGCAGAAAACTCTCTGATGCCTAAGTCAGTATGTTTCTTAATAATGGAGTAAAACAGGTTGGAATTCGATGTCTTACCTGGTCAGTATGCCCCTATTTATAGGTGAGGGAGAGCTTGCACCACAAGTCGCGTTTAATATCGATAACTGTACTCATTATTGCCATAACTCCGCAGTATTGAATAACGCCATCACTTCGCTTTATTCAATAATGCCATCAATAACGTAATCACTGTGCGTTATACCGTTACTCCGCGTTATTAATAACGCCATTGCTCCACGTTATTTAATAACGTCATTACTCCGCGTTATTTAATAACGCCATCATGCCGCGTTATTACGACCGCGTTTAATAGCCTCCTTTCCTTGTGGTGTTAACAATGGTAGTTATCACTGCATTTACGATAGCCATTACTCTCGTTCTTATGGCAAAGTTTCACCGTCATGATGGTGGATCAAAATTGTTGACTACCCCCACACATCCCCAGAACCACCGTTGCCCTCGATCTGAGAGGGACAGATCGAGAACAATCTGCCCAACCCGAGGTCAAGAGCCCACCCTCCTCCCCTGGACCGCGTCTCTGCCCTGAAGGCCCGCCACTAACCAGCAACGACATCCCCTCCCCGGCCGGAACGCAATGGCTGGATCGCCGGTAGCCTTCGGCCGGGAGATAACGAACAGACTCTGGGTTTTACCTTTTCTTCTTTGCGCGTGGGGCGCGCTAATGACTCCTAAGTGACTCTCCACGCACGTTCTTCTTTGTTTTAACCTTTCTCGGTAAAAAGATGAGACCTGCCTACTAGTAGCCTATTGACTTCTTCGATTAATTTGAAAGTTTCCCTAAATAATGAATCGAAGCAATATGGCGGAGCTAGAATTTTTAAATAGGGTGAGCTAAAAAAAAAAAAAATTCTTAAAAGTTTACTAATGCTTTCAGATTATTTTTTTTTCCTTAAGTTTTACAAGTAATATGTTTTATTCTTTTCTTAAATTAAACTACATTATATATTAAATACATATTAAATAATCAAATAGCTAAATGATCAAAAAAATCAACATTATAACGTGTGATAGAAATTCGATAACAAAAGTTTAAGACAAAAGAACACACCTACTCAAATTGTACCCCGCGCCCTTGAATAGAAGCAAAAATATTTAATTATTGAATATGTATTATAATTCTCAGTTGGCTCTTTTTCAGACCTAATTTACCAAAAAAAAAAAACACAAATTTTTTATGCGACTATGCCTCTTAAAGCATGATACAAAATAAAATAAAATCAAATACTTCAAGCAAATAAATAACATATCTATACTATTATTAAGAGAGAAGAGGCTTTGTTAGCCAAAATTGAAAATTTTGACAGATTTATCCCTGAAAGATTAAAAATCTTTGAGAATAAATTAAATCAGAAGGATAAATAAGACAATTATAAAATAGATTTTTATTAAGAAAATTAAAAAGAAATGATTCCACAACCCCCACTTTTCTCTCCCACTATTTTCTCTCTGCAATAACTTCCAGTGAATCTATTTCTTATGCAATAATTGCCCACCTTTTAAAAAAAAAAAAAACAAAAAAATTTCGTACACATGCAGAGCATGTGATTGCAGACTAGTGTATGACTAAAACAAGAAAAGAAATAACATATGGGCTAAGTTTGGAAATTTGGGGTAGGCTAATTTTTAATATTTAATCTGTTCAACCATAATTAAGCTACAAATTTATGTTTTTTCAAAATCTGGGGTGGGTTGTAGCCCAACGGAGCCCGTGTGTAGTTACGCCTTTGAATCGAAGGAACTCAGATGCACTATACTCGAAATTAACACCCTTACTTCGTTAAACAACAATCAGAATTCTTAACAATTGTACGCCCACTTACATGCAGGGAAGTATTCCTCCCTACCCTAACCCTCACGTTGCAGACATAATGTTAGTAACTGAAAAGGGGTTCTCCCATTGCATGTGAACTGTAACAAGAACGGCAAAGGAAACATGCAATACTCAATTTGTTGAGGGAAAAGGCTGAAAGTTTAGGGTTAGGGGAGACATTGAGCTGGAATTAATTTTGTGTTGCCTAAAATACCCTCATTGGTGGGTCCAGTCAATAGGAATCGAAAGGCCAAACATGCCACATGGGCAAGTTAACGGTTGTTTTAACGGAATGTCTTTTGGAATTGAGATTTTGTACGATTAAGAATAGTTCGAGTATTTAGTTGAAATATTTTATTGATGAGGTATTTATTTGAAATGACCTCCAAAGTTTAGGTATTATTTTGTAGTTTTCTCTATATATATACAGACTTGCTCTACTAAGGAGGTCCGTTCCTTAGCTAAGGAACGGATTTCTATATTTTGACCACTTTTCGATCATATATTCATATATTAACCGTTCAGTTTTTAGGTCCTAATGTATAGATCAGTTCTGCAAATTTTCAGCCAAATTGATGATCGTTAAGGTATCGAACTCGATTAAATCAATGAATGAACCGAATCTGTCCAACCTGAACCGTTCGTGTTCATAATTGTAAATTGCAGTTTTGGATGTCTTAACAATCATCAATTTGGTTGAAGTACTGACATTATACTAGCTGATAACATGCAATTTCCTTCTTTCATTTATTTTGTTTGAAAAACTTTGAATTATTAACTAAGGTACTTGGTTTTTAGTCTTTTTACAAGTGTAGGTGCAAGCTATTAGAAGCTTAGAATTCTACATTTGCTATTATGGTTGGGGAGATTATAAACACAGAAACACCACTTGCAGATCAAACGACGTTTTCAACACTTTCAGTTTCATCGTTGCTTGTATTCCATATTGGTCGCGCTTACTCCAGGTATAACCTATGCATCCATTAATTGTAGTGATTATTAATTGTTGGCTCATTCCCTAGAAGTTCAAGCTTTCGGGGTTTGATCAACACCTCTCAGTTCTTACAAATGTTTGCCACTTCACTAATTTTTCAGTGTATCCGCCGCCTGTTTGAAGAAAAGGATCCACACCAAGGTTACAATGGACTCAAGTATTTCCTTACAATACGTAGCCGTTAGCATGAGGACAGCTTACAGTCTCAATAAGGATGTGAACTGGAAAATTCTTGCCGGGATTTTTTCAATTGTTTCAGCAATGTATTGTACATATTGGGATCTTGTTGTAGACTGGGGGCTTCTGCAACTTAATTCGAGAAACCGCTGGTTGAGAGACAAACTGTTAGTCCCTCACAAAAGTGTGTACTTTGCAGCCATGGTGAGTAGCATTTAATGAAAATACTAAATGGAACTTGTTTAATGAAAAGTAGAGCAAACACACTTGAACAATTGCTAACGCAGTGTAAACCTCACCACTGAGGAAACATCACTGCGAGGCTATTTAAGTAGCCCACAGAAAGAAGCAATTCACTATGAAATCAAGTCTTTACAAATCGCAAGTAGTGGTATTCAACACAACCACTTTACAAGCAATATAGCTAACTTGTTTACAACTTGAACAACCTATTCTACACAAGAATAACTCGTCTGTTGTTGTAACCAGGACTTGAATGACAGATCTTCTTTTCAAATCAAAGTCTCACTGATCTCAAGTATCATGTGCAAGATGAATGTAGTGAGCAAATACCGCAAATGACAATCAAAGAGAGCTTTTCATAAAACTGTTTGTGAAGACCATGCAACACCTAATGCATACTTTTACCACCGAAAACTCTAACACTCTGAATGCAGTTTGGAAACCTTTTATAGAGATGCAAGACTCCCCCTCAATCAAATCTCTTTTGATCACCGAATAAACTAAACAAGGGAAGGTTTTAAAACTGATTTCGATATGCGATTGATCATTTCTAACTATATGCAATCTCAATCTTTATCTTATATGAGTTTTTGAAAACAATTCAATGCAAATAAGATTCTCAGATCAATTCAAGTAATCACTCAACTATGTAGATCCACAAATCCACAATGCATGCCGATTTGTATGAAAATGAAATCTACCTTTATCTTAAGATCATTGAGCTTGATTCTCCTTGATTTTCTCTCTTGTAATCCGATACTTCAATCTCCTTGGATCACCGAGAAAGTAGGAGAAGTATTCTCTCAATCCTTTGCAACTTCAGATCTTCTAGATGCTGTGGGAAAGTATGTGTTGAATGCAAATAGTCCAATATACTTACATTTAACATTCAGTAACATGTACAAAAGAGCTTCCATTACTATTTAATTACTAAGGTACCTTAACATTTTCTAACTGTTTACTTTTATTTTGCATGAAGGTGTTGAATGTGTTGTTGAGATTTGCTTGGTTGGAGACCGTTTTGGATTTCAATGTGTCTTTCATGCATAGTCAAACGATGATAGCAGTTGTGGCTTGGAGATAATCCGTCGAGGGTCGAGGGGTATGGAGTTTTTTCAGGTTGGAGAATGAGCATTTGAACAATGTTGGCAAGTATCGGGCATTCAAGTCTGTGCCACTACCCTTCAACTATGATGAAGATCACCAACACCACCACTGAAATTAGAAGTTGTATACAAGCTCTCAAGCTTTTAGCTTTGTTCTTTTGGTGAATCTTGTTGCATCCATATTTTCTTGTATTCTACAATTCTTTCGGGAACACTCTAGATGCGATTATATTGTCTTACGTAAAGAAATCACATTTACCTTTTAATTACTTGTACGTTTGATCGACCAATTACATTGTAATAGAGTACTGATAGTATATTTTTTAATATGAGTTTTAACATTTATAAAAATGGACATGTCACATGCCACAATTTCAAACTTTTTCCAAGAGAATAGTTATTTTGCTTTTGAAATTAATATGCTTAAAATGTGGAGTGTTGAACTATTATTTTGGGTTTTACATCACATTTTATGTGGCGGCTAATATATCACGAAGCTCAACCTATAAAAAAAAGCATGCTAAACAAATTTTGTGAAGAAGACCAACCTATAATTAAGTAAATGGGTTGAATTTATCATTTGCTGTACGGCATTCCATTTCTACGACTATTAAACTTAAAAGACTTTAAATGTATTAAGTATTAACTTATTAAGTGACTAAATTGCTTGCGTGAATCAATCAAAACTATATTTGGGCATGGGCTAAGCGAAGTCGTGGCTTTGATGGTGTTGCTGGGGCATTAGTAGTGGTCGTCGGCGTCGATCTCGTCAACGATGGCTATTGCAGTTTGGCATCCTCCATTGTAGGTCCTCAAGACGCATCCGCCGGTGCTGCTGTCGAGCTCGTTGGCATCAGGATCCGGATCTGGGATCCGGGTGGGCTTGGCAGATGGAGTCGGATCTGGGATCCAGGTGGAGTTTGGTTTTGGCCTGATTATGATTTGCTAGAATGGATGGGGGCTCCTGTGCCTTATTGGTATTGGATCCAGGACCCACTTCTCTGGTATTTGTTCGTGAAAGATCGTCTGCCAACATGGCCATGTTCTGACACCCTTGGCCGGCTTCGATCTTTAGGTGGGAGAGTGCCTTCATTCCGACGCCAAGTTGATTTTTGTCAATTTGTGTGTTGGAGTTCGATGGGTAGTCAAACCACCGACTACTCAATTCACTACACGGCTGCAATCCGTAGTATAAAATCAGCGCTGCGTCTCGACGTTGCTGCTCCTTGCGTTATTAAGTTTTTACGTTTCATATGTATTTTTCTTTCCGGGCTGTTTTTTTCATTTCTTGTTGTCTTTTGGCATCGTATCGTTGTACTCTTTCATTTTCAATAAATGACTGTCCTCCTTCGATTCAAAAAAAAAAAAAACTATATTTGGATAAAATATTAAAATATTGACACTTGTCTTATTGACACCGTCATATTATTAAACTCAAATGGATAAAATATTGACACTTGCCTTATTGAACTCAATTGGTTTTTTATCGTTTCCTGTTTATATTTCCTTAGAGCAAATGCAGCGGCTGTTTGATTGGGTGACCAATCAGTGGAAATGAGAAAAAGAAAGAATGCACCTGCAATTAATCAGTCGATCAATTCGTGGGTCCCAGCAAGTCGGGCAATTGGCTGACCTAGAATTAGCAACTCAATTGCCTGACGTAGGCTGTGGCTCCCACACTTATGCATATGTGGGTTTCTACTAAGGGCCAGATGTCTTTGATATTAATTCAACGGCCTCTATTGGATTGACAAAGTCAATTTGTTTAATTTTATTTCTTCTTTCCATAGAAATCCAAAACAATGAAGAAAAAAAAATCTCAATTTGTTTAACTATATGTTTTCAAATACCTATTTGCTTTCCTTCACGGCTTCACTTCATATACCAAAAAATCAGAAATTTTTACTACTCTTTATCTTCCAACCTCCATCTAATAATCAAATTTTAAATTTAATCTCATGCATAAATTAATTAAATAATCTATTTTAAAGTCCAAATAGTATATTGGCATTAGAATTGCCTTTTATTGGTGCATTTACAAAGTGAAGGCAATTGCTAATTTTAGATGAATAATGAATTAGGAAGTACTAATTTAGTAGGCAAATCATCATTGCCCTTGGTACATGAATGCATTTGCTCTTATCAATTTCTCATTTCTTTCGTCTTGTAAGGGGAATTTCTAGATGAACATGATGTGCTCAATATCGTTCCTAGGGCTGGGCACGGTCCCAGACCGGCACCGGTTTTACAGGGATCGGGACCGGGACCGGAATTCTCAATTCGGGTCGGTCTTACATTTGAGGATAACAGGGACCGGGTTGAACCCGGACCGGTATTTCATTTATAGGGACCGGGACCGTCAGAAGCACTTCGGGCCGGTCTTAAAGCTGCAGAAAACAGGGACCGGGTTAAACCCAGACCGGGACAAAACCAGCCGGTTTTTCGGGTTTCCGGTTCCAGTCCATCTTTGCAGCACTGCTGCTTGGCTACTTCACCTGCTTCTGTTTAGAGAGTATAAAGAGTATAATGGCATAATGTAGTATGCAAATAAAACCATTCTGCAAATAACAATCAACATTTCAACAAGAGTTCCAAGACTACAACTACAAGTCTACAACATGAGCTGCTGTGCAGCACTGCAGCAAGCTAGCAAGGCTGCCAAAGCAAAAAGTATGAAATTGAAATAATGAAAGGCTGCTAGGAATATAATTCAACATCATCTCATCAACATATCAAATTATCAAATACCAACACCAACACAGCAGCACATATTGTCTTAACAACATAACAAATTAAAAACCAAAACAAAGTTAAAGGCCAAAGTCCAAAGTCCAAACATCCGAAATCAGAAATTGTTCATGAGTTCATCTCAGAATTCAGAAACTTCCATGCTGCCATGCTCAATGTTTTGCAGCTGCTCCTCCAATCCTCCCTCTTCAATTTTTTTTTCCCTAAGCATTTCAGTTTAAAAAGACACAGTATTACACATTTACACATTATATAGTTATACACCAAAAAAGGCAGCAAGGCAATAAATTGATATACCCTCAGCTTTTCTTCGTGGCAGCAGCCCTTGTTTTGGTGGTTTTGCAGATTTTGAGGTCCCAGCAGCCGCAGTTGCTGAAGGAGTTGCAGCTGCAGCTCTTTTGGAGACTTTTGCAGACTTTGAGCTTGAGGTTCCGGCTTTGGCAGTTGGTTCTTCTTCATCACTTCATTTATGTTTAAACTTTAAACAACCAATAGCTGAAACTTTTAACTAGAATTGTAATTAGCAGACCAATAATAACACCCACACTTACTCTTTTTATTAGTTCCAACGGTCGCATAGCAAGACGGATCTCTTCATTTATTCTCTGATATACCTGAGTGTGGCTGCAGTTGGAATATAAAAGATTGTGCAGCAGTAAATCAGATTGTTCCATGTTCATAAAGAGATTTGTATAGACAGGACATAAGAAATGCAAATAAAGTCAAGAATATCATTATAAATTATGAAACATTGCATTTGCAGAGCAGCAACAATTTACAGTTTCAAAGTTTCTCAAGAACTGCAATGGCTCAGTCAAAGAAATGTGTTAACAATCACCATAATGTACCACGTTTCCTTTAGAATTAGCTCATTGAGACCATCAAGTTAGATTCCATTATTTGTACTTCACAAGTTCAATGAGATGAATCTGGTCTAAAAAAGTGATCTTTTCAGAATGCTTTTATTTCTTATGTCATAACTCACAACAAGTCTTAATCTATGATCCCTTTCTCAGATGTCTTTCTTGTCTCTCATTTCCCCCTCTCTAAAAGTAATAATAAACGAAAGCATATGCATATCATACATCCATATGCACTCAAAAGCATCGTAATGAAAAGATAATTCCATTTATTATTGTTAAGAGCTGGACTGTCCTGAAGCTAAAGCTAATACTTCAGTTTTACACATTCAAGGAAACTGCAATCTACATTTACTGCATGATCTGCATCACATGGCATAGCTACAAATTCCGACAACTCGAAACCAACCACGATACTGATTATTGAACATAAAAAGATTTAGAATAGGGTTTACCAGGGTATTATCCAAGTCTCGATCCCAGTCTCGATCCTACAGTCCAAAAGAAGGATTAAACGGAAAAACATAATAATCATCTGCAATATATAGAAGATCTGCAAACCAAGGAGGTACCTCAGCGCCGGCGTCGGCCCAAGCTTGCTCGGAGGCGTATCGGACGACGGCGAGAGCCAGATCTTCCTCGGAGGTCAGGCTTCAAGCTCTGTGCAGCCGGATCTTTCTCTTCCCTGCAGAAAAAAAGGCAAAGAATGAGAGACTGAGAGCTGAGCCAAGAAACAGAGCCGCTATTGGACGGCTCCGATCAGATCTTAGGAAGACCGCTGGAGGCGACGTCGCGGAGAAGAGCAGAGGTGAGGAATACCGATTTCTGGGGGCTGAGTGACTGGGCTAAGGAAGACCGGCTGACTGACTGAGAGAGACCGAGAGAGTTGGACCCTTGGAGGCGGACTGGCCGAGTCGCAAATGAGAGTCAGAGCAGAGATCTGAGGAATCGACATGGTCACATGGGATTTTAGATTTTAGCCTTTTAGGTTGGGTCGCATGTGAAGGTGTCCATACTAATAGAATATACTTCGAAAATAAACCTATAATTGGACGACACGTATCTCAGCTCAGGTTTTCCGGTCCACGCAGTCACCTCTAGTCAAGAACCGAACCGGGACCGTCAAGTTCAGTTTAGGGACCGAACCGCCCGAACACACTTATTTTCAAGAACCGGGACCGGACCGCCACGCTGAGTATAGGGACCGAACCAGCCCGAAAACACTTATTTTCCTTCAAAAACCCGGCCCGAACCGGCCGGTCCGGATCGGTCCCTTCCGGTCTTTCGGTCTTTCAGTCATTTTTGCCCACCCCTAATCGTTCCACTTCTTCCGGCCACCCTTTAAAAAGTCAAACAATAAATTAATGACTTTTCCCTAAACGAAGAACATGGAGATAGGACAACAAAGTTGGAAGATTTTTTCTATTAAAACTTCCAAATTTAATCACTTGACCTCCTATCCTTTTTACACCTCCTATCAAATTTTCAAATACTAAATTTACTCACTACACCTCACTAAAGTTCCTTAAATAATCTCACTCATATAATTTGTAAACAAACTATTATCTTTAAAATAAAAAACTTAGTTATTTCAATGATTAATTACTCTATAAATCTTAATTACATGTCTATTCCTTAATCAGACAACATAAATCTCTTATCCAATAAAAAAAAAAAAAAAATTACTATATGTTGTAGAGAA
>LYNE01002871.1:6632-23390 GCA_001662545.1 Rosa x damascena
GTCACTAGACCAAATGGTAGTGCGCAGCTAGAGGTTGTCTTAGATCAAATAAAAACAGCATTGAAAACAAAGTCGGTATGTGCACTTGGTTCCTCTGCCTCTGCAGTTTCATTGTGCATTTTCTAGTTATTATCTGTTGTCTCGCGTTCTCAATTGATGCTTTGTTCATCTGAGAATGTATTTGCCTTCAGTGCACTTTAAACACAAGTTGGTTGCTTTGCCATTTTTAACCATTGTTATTTCCATGATATTTGTCAATTTGCTGTGTAAGAGGTGAAGAATTGTTGTCATTGTTGAAGCATATTTGAACAACTTCCATCATTTCCACATTTTTGAGCCTTCTTCAAATTAATGCAAGTTGAAAGCTCAATATCTAGTATATGTTTGCTCAACTACCTCTTATATATCCATTAGATAGTTTGGTCCATAGATGCTTTTTATGCTTGTTTCTTAATGTTCGTCATATTCTGTTGTTTATGTACTCAATATATCCCTTCTTTTGCTACTTATCCAAAAGATTCTTTGGTTTGCAGAACTGGATTTTCATGTAATGAATTTGCCGCAAGTCTGCAAGAGACCTGATTTTGAACACTGGCTATATACTCTTTTACATTCTAATTGGTGGTTGGGATGATATGAAACCTTACACTATAGCCTGAAGGCTTCTAAATCACATTAGCTGACCAACAAAATACAAAGCAAAGGATAATAAGGTGCTAACGGTTAGTGATAATCACTCGTCTCTCACACACTGGAAATACTAGATTTTAGGAGACATCAGATACATTTGGTGAGAATAATTGTAGGAAATCTTTTGCAGAGGTGCCAATGGTAAACCACTATTAACTACACAGTCGTTGTTGCTCAAAAGTCAAAACCTTGAGTACCTGGAATTGACCAGAGTTTGAGGAAAGCTTCCGCACTTCAAATGATGTTGATAACTGGACACATTGCGCAGTTGTTTTATGAGCTTTATGAATCATATTGTCTTTTGTTCTGTCTCAGTTTGACTCCTGTTACGATGCCACCACGACTCGATCCTAGAATGGCAGCTGTGTTAAGGGCATTCGAAGCCCTAGGCAATGCCCCGGAACAGACCCTGGAGGAACTTGAAAGATATAGGGTGACGCAATGCTTGGAGCAGTTTACCAAGCTTAAACCACCCCAGTTCAACGGAATCGGTGAAGCCTGCGAGGCGGAAAACTAGTTGAGGCAAATCTTGAAGATCTTGGATATCTTACGGACACTGGAGCAGTACCGTGTGTCCCTAGCTGTACACCAGCTTGTCGGGGAGGCAGACAACTGGTGGGATACCGTCCGTAGCCTACGGACGGTTGCTAACCTAACTTGGGCAGAGTTCGAGCAACTCTTCCTAGAGCGGTTCTTTCCACCTATCCGGAAGGCACAAAAGATCAGTGAGTTCTTTGCTCTGACCCAAGGAAACAAGACCACCCACGAGTATGTTGTGGCCTTCACACGACTGCTTAAGTACGTGCCAGCAATTGCCAACGATGATCAGATGAAGAAACAGAGGTTCATGGCGGGATTCCGAGACTTGATTAGACGCGAGTTACGCTCGGACACTACTTTGAGCTACAGTGAGTCCGTAGCCGCCGCCTACGCCATCGAGGATGATGAAGCTGCATACCCAAGACGTGGGGATGGTCAGGGAAGCTCTCAACCACAGAAGAATCGTTGGGTGCATCGGAGGAAACTCCTAAGGATATGCCAGTTCCAGCAGTAGCAATGGATCTTCAGGAAGACGGGGCCCTGCACCCTACACTTGTTTTGCTTGTGGCCAACCTGGACACACCAAGGTTCGCTGCCCGTTTGTTAACAACTCACAAGGAGCGTCTTCTGGCTCGGGAGTCCAGAATCCGAGGCCATCTCAGTCACTATCGACTCAGATATCGCCAGCACCCTACCGACCACCGAACCCTACTCCGCAACAGTACCGACCACCTCAGCCATTGGCAGTGATGTACTACCAGCAGATTACTGTACCTCGACCTGTCAACCAGGCAAACCGAGGAAGAAACCGTGGAGGACTCAACTAGGGAGGATGTGGACAACTATATGCAATCATCGGTGGAGAGATTACTGAGGCTTCTGTCTCTGGCACCGCATTAGCTGGTACGATACTCATCTCTAACTCTGAAGCAAGAGTATTGCTTGACACTGGTGCATCACATTCATTCATCACTACATGGCTAGCTGAGTCACTAGGACTAGAACCAACACCGCTAGATGGAGTTTTAGACTTTAACACCCCGCTTGGTGTGGGGACTGGTGTAGACAAAGCCTATAGGAAGTGCCAAGTTGTTATTGGTGGTAGGAAGCTCCAAGCCGATCTCTATCCTATCGAGTTGTATGACTTTGATCTAATTCTCGGGATGGACTGGCTGAGTAAGTACAAAGCACTCATAGATTGTGATCGACGCGCCGTACGAATCACGCCACCGAGCAAGGAGACCTTTGAAATAAAAATGGCAGAACCCCTCTTACCTCCAAGTTTACTACTGAAGGCTTGTTTTCGAGGGAGGAGAACGCTCGCTTATTACAGCATCATCGCTGCAGGGGAAAAGGCAAACATGAAGACCAAATACTACGTGCCGATTGTAGACGAGTACCCCGACGTATTCCCGGAGGAGCTACCAGGATTACCCTTGCATCGTGAAGTGGAATTTTGTATTGACCTAGTTCCTGGTACCGCGCCGATCTCGATATCACCGTATCAGATGGCACCAGCAGAGATGAGTGAACTGAAGTTACAACTAGAGGATCTAGAAAGCAAGGGATTCATCCGAATGAGTTCATCACCTTGGGGAGCTTTTGTCTTGTTTGCTAAGAAGCCTGACGGAACGCTACATTTGTGCGTAGATTATCGACGATTGAACCAAGTAACGATCAAGAACAAGTATCCACTACCAAGGATAGACGAGTTGTTTGACCAACTCGCGGGAGCGATGTTCTTTTCTAAGATCGACCTTCGATCAGGGTATCACCAGTTGCGAGTACGTGAAGAGGACATTCCGAAGACGGCTTTCCGAACGCGCTATGGGCACTTCGAGTTTGTTGTCTTGCCTTTTGGGTTGACTAACGCCCCAACTGCATTCATGGATCTAATGAACCGAGTGTTTCGACCCTACTTGGATCAGTTCCTGATTGTCTTTTTTGACGACATCCTCATCTACTCCAAGATGCAAGAGGAGCACGCT
This sequence comes from Rosa x damascena, assembly GCA_001662545.1. NCBI lineage: Eukaryota > Viridiplantae > Streptophyta > Magnoliopsida > Rosales > Rosaceae > Rosa > Rosa x damascena. Next base: position 9,851 of record LYNE01002871.1, read on the forward strand.
TATCATCTTCGCATAGTTCTGCAGACACTATTAAATCACCAACTCTACGCTAAGAAATCCAAGTGTGACTTCTGGCTCACAGAAGTAAAGTTCCTTGGACATGTCATCCCTGCAGCTGGACTTTCAGTGGACCCTTCCAAAGTAGAAGCTGTACTTAATTGGGAACAACCACAGAACGTGACCGAAATCCGCAGTTTTCTTGGACTGGCTGGTTACTACCACCGCTTTATCTAAGATTTCTCTAAGATCGCCTTACCGTTGACCAAACTAACAAGGAAAGGCGCAAAGTTCGAGTGGGATGATAAGTGTGAGAATGCTTTTGTGGAGCTTAAGACAAGGTTGACTACCGCACTTGTACTAGTTCTTTTGAACAATGTCGACCCGTACCAAGTGTACACCGACGCCTCGGGGAACGGATTAGGTTGTGTGCTTATGCAAAATGGCCAAGTCGTGGCCTATGGCTCGAGACAGTTAAAGCCGCACGAGAGGAACTACCCGACTCACGACTTGGAACTAGCTACAATCGTCTTCGCATTGAAGATCTGGAGGTGTTATCTCTATGGCACGCAATTTGAAGTTTACTCGGATCACAAGAGCCTAAAGTACATCTACACTCAACGTGATCTGAACCTACGCCAGAGAAGATGGATGGAGTATCTGAAGGACTATGAGTTCAATTTGCTCTACCATCCAGGAAAAGCGAATGTTGTCGTTGACGCCTTGAGCAAAAAGAAGAGGAGTTCGTTATCCTGCATCTTCTTGTCACGAAACGAGACGTTGAAAACTCTATAGGAGTTTGGCTTGTATCCCCAAGAGGGAAGGGTACCTTGCGAGTTTAACTCTGAAACCACAGTTACTACAACTCGTGGAATGACCCGGATACACATATGCTCCGAGCACAGATCTACGCCGGAGAAGTCACCAACGAGTGGACGGTGGGCCAAGATGGTTGTGTTAGATTTAAGGGCCGGATGGTTGTCCTTGAAAACGACCATATTAGGAAGTTGGTGCTCGAAGAAGCGCATGGTACATGCTTCACTATGCACCCGAGAGCAGGAAAGATGTACCAAGATATGAAGCGCCAATTTTGGTGGTGAGGGATGAAGAAGGATGTAGCCGACTACGTCACCCGATGTGCAATATGTCAGCAAGTAAAAGCAGAACACCAACTACCGGCTGGACTACTTCAGCCGCTACCTATACCAGTGTGGAAGTGGGGAGACATCACCATGGACTTCGTCACAGGATTACCACGCTCGTCACGAGGACAAGACGGAGTGTGGGTGGTAGTCGACCTACTAACCAAATACCCCCACTTTATACCGGTAAAGATGGACTCACCTGTAGAGTACTTTGCGGGACTGTACATCGACACCATCATCAAGTTACACGGAGTGCCGAAGACTATCGTCTCTGACAGAGATTCAAGGTTCACATCGAGGTTGTGGAAGAAGCTTCAAGAAGAGCTTGGAACACAGATAATTTTGAGTTCAGCATACCACCCTTAGACTGAAGTACAATCTGAACGCACCATCAAGACTTTGGAGGACATGCTACGAGCTTGCGTATTGGACTTTGGTGAGAATTGGTATGACTGTTTACCACTCGCGAAGTTTACGTACAACAACAGTTATCACCGTAGCATAGGCATGGCACCGTTCGAAGCACTTTACGGACGGCCATGCAGGTCGCCTACGTGTTGGGCTAATGCTCAAGAACAGGCTTTTCTAGGACCTGACCTAATTCAGGAAACCGCTGAAAAGATTCAAGTGGTTAAAGAGAAATTAAGAGTAGCCCAGAGTAGACAGAAATCATATGCAGACATGCGTAGGAGACCCCTAGAGTTTGGAGTAGGGGACTTTATTTATATCAAGGTGAAACCTCGAAAGGGAATCAGTCGGTTCGGGGTCAAAGGAAAGTTGGTACCCCGATACATTTTTCCGATAGTCCAAAGAATTGGGAACATGGCTTATTGGGTAGATTTGCCACCAGAACTAGAGCATATCCACAACGTGTTTCAACTTAAGAAGAGTCCGCCAAAGACCCAGCAAGTCATTACTTGGAGAAACTTGCCACTGCAAAGTGATGCCACCTACAAGACAGAGCCAATAAGAATTTTAGCACGAAGTACCAGACAGCTGAGGAACTGCGAGGTTCCGTTGGTGAAAGTTCAATGGACGCACCAAGGAAAGGAGGAGGTTACTAGGGAACTTGAGGCAGAGATGCGTGAGAACACCCCCACCTTTTCAGCTAACCAGGTACAAATTTCGAGGATGAAATTTCTTTAAGGGGGTAGAGTGTAGACCCCCGTACTTTTTTTTGTGTATTTTAATTTATCGTATAACGTATGAATTACGTATTCGTGAGGTACAAAAGTATTTGTGCTTAGGTTAAGACTTTGAGGCCATTTAAAGGATTAAGAAATTTAGAGAAAAATCCAATTTGGGTCTAGGAAAGTATTTTTAAAGTATCGAGGCTTAGGACAAGCCCGGAAAATTTTTCCGAAATGATTCGGTGAAGTATCGGAGAAATAAGGATGTTTGAAGAGGTAATTTTCGGAGTGGGCTTAAGGAAAATTAAGTGAAAAATGAGAATGGAACAGCCCAAGCCCATTTGGCCCAAAAGGAGGGCAACTTAGACTTTTCATAATTAAAATTAGGGAGAGGTATAAAAGCTAAACCTTCCCCCTCAAACCCGAGCCTCTACCCCAATTTCCCTTCAGCTCTCTCTCTCTCTAACCGAGAGCTTCTCTCTCATCCTCCTCGCCGGAAATCGTCGCCGCAGTACCGCCGCCGGCCACCGCCATCGCCGGAATCCCAATCCTCACCCAAATTTCCAGATTTTCTTCGTTTCCTCCCCTCTTTCCATTTCTCCAACCAAAATCAAGAAATTTGGCCATTTAATCCTCCAAAAACCCTAGAACCCGAAGCTAATTTGGGGGTTTTGTGATTTCTTCTTTCTAAGCTTAAATCAAGGTAATATCCATCCTAATCTAGCCTCTACTCCTTCGATCTATACATCTTTCTTATCAAATTCGAGTTTTTGATTTCCATTTTGAATTTTTGGTGCATGAACCCGATTTCTCCTTAAACCATGAAGCTAGGCTATGGGTTTGGCAAGGTTTTTGGTAAGGATCTATCCATGCAACCTTGTTTTCGAGTTTTTTTAGGCCTGGGATCGGTTCCAGTTTTGTTATTTTTTTCAAGAACCGAGACCGAAACCGAAGAACATATTTCGGTTCGGTTTGGAGAGTTTTCAGGTAAGAAACCGTTTATAACCCGAACCGTAAGTTTCGGATCGATTCTTCAGTATTTTCGGTTCTTGAGCACAGCAATGAAAATATTCATTTTTCCAGTTTTCTGGCTATTGCAAATGACATACTTCCTGTCCAGTAATCAAATATCACAAATGAACTGGGAGGGTATGGTTTGAATGATGATTTGAATGATTGAATGATTGATCTGAATGATTGAATGATTGAAAGTAGATGAAAGTAGATTCAGATATGAACTGAGGAGGGTATGGTTTTCTGGGTTTTGAGTTTTTGAATTGGGGAAGAATTGATTTAAGGGTTGGGGGCAGTACTCCGGTTGCATCTGATGGCTTTGATTGAAAAGGAGGAACTGAGGGTTATATAAAAGGCTTCAATATAATTAATATATGGTGATTATGTACTTGATATCGGTTCCTACGGTTTCTGCAGGTAAGCTTTTTCCAGAACCGAAACCGAACTGTTCCATTTTAATCGGTTCGGATCTTGCAAAAATGGACGTTGTCTAAACAAGACACCGAACCGAACCGTCGGTTCCGGCGCCGTTCGGCGCGGTTCCACCGGTTCCCGGTTCTCAAATCCCACCCCTAAGTTTTTTGGTTGAGATGCTGATGTTGGACGGATTTGTAGGTGAAGAAGGCCAAGGAGAAGGAATAGACCGTGATTTTTGAAGAAGAAAGGGTAAGGAATGGGTTTTGGACAAACCCTATAATTTTTGGAATTTATTTGGTTGATTTTGATTATGTTGAGCTATTGTTGTTGTGGGTAAAATTGTGAAAAATAGAGATTTGAGGATGGTTTAATTAGTAGGATTTTATTAGCATAATTTTCATAGTATTGGAATTTTGTGGTTGAAGATTTGGTGATTATTGTTGTGTAGTTTTGGCCAAAAGAAAAAGAAAAGGAAGAAGAAAAGAAATGGATTTGTTTTTGGAAGAAAATGAAAATAAATAAAATGGTAAAAGTTGGATTAAATGAGTTTTATTGTGGTAAAATGGTAAAAAGTGAAAAAGGTGAAAGTAAAGGTAAATTCGGTAAAAAGGAGGTAAAAAAAAAATTAAAATAAAAGTGAAAGTGTGGAGGGAAAAGTCTTGGTAAAAGTAAGAAGGTGTAAAAGGAGAAGTAAAGGGGTAAAAGTAAAAGTAAAACTTTATTTATAATTATTTACTTATTTATTTTTAATAAATAAGAATTATTTACTTATTTATTTTTAATAAATAATAAATAATGGTAAATAAAGGAATACTTGGTCAAAAGTCAAAAGTCAAAGTCAAAAGTCAACTCTATGTTGACCGACCTCGTAAAACGTGAGGATCGACTCGACTTTGGTCGCTCGGATTGGCGAAAGTTTAGCGGAGCGATAATGACGTTTTCCTTTTTAGGAAAGAAGTTAGTTTCCCAAATTGGTAATGGTTGAAAGAAATAATTAATGGTCTCATTTAAATAAAAAGGATTTAGTGCACACGGTTACTTAAGGTTGATCATGATGTTTACCTGGATAATTACTTACAAATAAAGTAATGGTTCAGGAAACACGATCGTTAAGGAAGCTTAAGCGGAAAGCATCAGAGTGTGGAGTACGCTAGTATTTTCCAGGTAGGGTGAGCTGTCCCTTCCTTATTAGAGGCTTTTCGATATATGTGGAATGCTCTAGTGTAATATTATGTTGCCTGCAAGTACTTTTGGTTGTTCATTAGTCGATGCCTCGTGATACCTGTGTTTTCATAACTAATGATTGTTGATTTCGAAAACCGAGGCTAGACTTGCATGTTGAGATATTGTACCCTTTGTATGTTTGTGTTTGACCTGAAGGTGAATGGGACCTAGACGCGTAGATTCCTAGGGATCCCACGGTGTCGATAACCGTGAATCTCCGGAGGGGGCTGTGCTCCTATGTTTGTCGAGGAAAGATGAGTACAGACAGTGAACCAATCATAGGAGACTCAGAGCCAGGAAATTGACACTTTCGCTACTGGTAGTCATAAAGACTATAGAGTAGTTGGCCGGTTCTCGAAGGATGACGAACCAGGTCGGTCACCGATTTATTTTAGTTTAGCCGGCAGGTAAGTATCTCGGAGCTCCAAGTTGTGTGAAGCATGTTGCATGTGATTTCGTTAAACGAAACAACTGTGATTGTTTTTGTTTGCATTTGTTTACTTGATTTTACGAATGCGCGCAACCTATATTTTAGTAGCTATGTTGTACCTTTTAGTTTTCAAACCTAACTAAGGTTGGGTCAGCCCCTATTGGGCTAGCGAGGACGAAATGCTCACCCCTACATTTCAGGTTACAACGAGGTCATTCCAGACGATTTGGATTAGAAGTGGGTCGTTGGTCGAGATCGTGTGTTGCTGTTCCTGTTGTTTGAAGTTCTTCCTTTTTGGTATTCCCTTGATTTACTCGTTTTTCATTCCATGTTGAACCCAGTGAGGATCGCCTACCTGGGAGCACGCCTCACCCCTTGTTTTATTGTTATTGTTGAACTCCTTTCATTTCGGTTATGATGTAAGCTCTAAGGCGCCACAGTGCACTTGCCCACTTTATTTTTTGTTAAGCATTTCCAGACTTGTTATTTTTAATGTTGGGTTGTTGATTTAAAGTCCTTTCTTAAAAGTATTTCTTGGTCTCCTATTTTCTAAAAATTGTACTTTCAAAAAGGCTTTGTAGTATTAAGTTGGTAGGTCTACGGTACGTCTACGACGTATCAAGCTCCTATTGGCTTAATATTACGGCGTTGTGGTATACTCATTCGGGTCGCCACAGTAGAGTGGTATCAGAGTTGGTTTCGAAGATGACACATGGAGGCCCAAAAATCTCCTGAACTAAACTATACGCAGGGATTACTTTGGTTTTGGTGTGTATGCTTTTGATGATTTCCTGAACTAAAATTCTATGCAAGGATTACCGATTTTAATTTTGAATGTTTTGAGTTGTCACGGTTGTGATATGTGAGTTCCTATAAAGAAAAAGAAAAGGATTTTGTTGTTGAAATTAGTCATTGTGTTGGTTATTGTCTTTGAGCCAGAAATGCGTCCTTGGGGTTATTTAGGTTTACTCACACGAACTTGTAAAAACTTATCGGGTTTGTTGTTTCAACTCGGTGCACTATTTCATGATGTAGGGGTTATTGTGTAGGCTAGAATATCGAGTGATTGTCGTTGAAGCTGAGGTGTATGTTCAGTAGCGTGGACGTCGAAGGGTACTTTGATTTTAGTCTTCTGCTGTGTAGTGAGTGTGGTGGGTGCACTTGCTTATTGAATTGTTATTCAATTTAATTTGTAAACTATCGGTAATGTAATATGTTACTCTAAAGAACGAGTCGGTATTGATATTGTAAGCTTAGTTTGTTTAGTTGCTTAATTTAAATGAAAATTTTTCTAAGTATTTTTCTTGTGCTTGTTATGTTATCGCATTTCAGATTTGAATTTCTGTATTCAAATTTCGGGGCATGACACTTATGGTTTTCGACATGGAAAGATGAATAAAGATCCTAGGCAAGAAATGAGCAGAAATGAAGAAATTAATATTTATGAACCTACTAGAAAAAAGAATCCCAATCAAAGTAAGAGTCAACTAGGAAATAAGCTCGGAGAAATGATGAGAAATGGCGAAAAATGCAGAGTTCTAGTTGGACTATGAAACATACTTCTGCCAAGAAAAGTAATCCTAATGAGATAAGGAGTCTCCGTTGAACAGGAAAGCTCGAGAAGGTCCCAAAAACATCTAGAAAACATTTCGACAAAAGACTAGGAGTCCTGATGACATGAGAAGTCTTTATTGGACTAGGAAACCTGATTGCATAGGGAGTCCTCATGACACTAGGATACCTGAGTGGACAAGGAGAGCCCAAAAACATTTAAAAAGCATCTACAAGAAGTCCAAAACATCCTAGACAAATGTGATATAGATTGGAAGTCGTTTTTGACATGGAAAGATGAATAAAGATCAGTTTTGGAGTTTGTATTGGACACAAATTGATTTTAGACGAATTTTCAAGGATTTTTGTGGATAATGATGTCTCAATCTTACGCTGAATGAATCTAGACCTAATTGCGGCCAAGAGGGGAGTCTTAGAGATAATGTTGGACAAAAAAGGAGATATTCAAGGACTTGAATTCACTTAAATGGTGCAGAAGAGATCTAGATGATGTGGAATAATTTCATTGTCTCTTGTTATGTGGACCAATGAATTAATTCCTTGTTTACTAGATGAAGTAGAGATGGAATCAAACATCAAGGATGCTGTTCTCCTATATATAGGTGATGCTATCAACATAAATCATATCTTGTACATACCATTGATCATTCTTTCATTCTTTCTACACACAAAAACCAGATTCCATTCTCTAGTCTTCTAGTTCAGCTTTTTCAACCAAGGAGGAGAAGAAGTTGTGCTGATAGGAGCATTTTAATGCGACGTTTTAAGTGTTATTTCCTCATATTTACTTAGTTATTTCCTTAAATGAATCCTTCTTGTTTAGGAAAGTTACTATTTTTAGGGAGTTTCTATTTTTAGTAATAGTTTCTATTTTCAGGTCATTTGGAGCAAATAAAGCAAGACTCCTAAGCCAACCAGGAAGTATGGTTGAAATAATGAAGACAAATGATGTTGAGAGAAGAGTCATGGAGGCACTAGGAGACCTTATGTCTTGAAGATGACACATGGAGGCCCAAGAATCTTACGGATTAATTTGGATTTTCGGCAAATGGAGGAAGCCCATTGGATTTAGGGTTTTGTGGACGTCAAAGAGGGATTTTTGGAGAATAAATCGTTAATTGCCATGAATTATCAAGAAAAGATCACAAAGACAACTTGAAAATCAAAGAATGATAAAAAAGATTACGTTGGAGAATATCAAGGGAGAATTTCAAGGAAGGGTGTAGTGTGTGCAACAAGATAAGGCTCAAAACAAGTCCAGATTCGTTCCTCAATTCCCTCAAGATATGTTGGCAGAAATTAAGGAATTAAAATCTGCAGCATTAATGTGAAAATCAAGAGAAAATCAAGGGGAGGACATTAAAGATAAAGCCATGGAGAGATTTAAGGGAGAAAATGTTCAAAATGCGTCCAGATACATTGTCTAGGTTCATGCCTAGATATTTAGCCAAAATTTACGAATAAAATCAGATTAAATCATTGGAAATTAGGTAACAATATATTAGGGATTTATTTTGGAGCTTTTTGATTGGTTGGATGACACAACAGAGCTGACGTGGCGCTACGTGATTGGGCTAAGCTGTGTGGCATTATCAGATTAATTCCTTGGGAAATTAAAAGAAGGATCATAAAGCTTGGCCGTCCTCCTATATAAACCCCCCTATGCTACACCACAACACACACCTCTTCATTCAAAAAAATTCTTCCATAACGTCATAAGCTCTCCCTCTCTCCATTCTCTAGTTGCAAGTTCTGCGTCTTCAAGCAAGGAGATGAAGAAGAAGAAGGAGCCGTGAAGACCTAGCCTCCATCATTCACCTTGAAGACTTGCTTCCAAGATTCAAGATCCCAACGTTTCAAGCTCTCCATATCCATCTCAACTAACGGTGTAATTCGTACTTTTTCCTTGTAATCTTTTGATTTCCTTGTTTGATTTCGTATGAACTTGTTTATAGTTAACAATAACATTTAGGGAAAAGTTTAAGCCCAATTTCTATGTTTAAATAAAGTTTTCGAATTCCATAATTGTGATTCTAAGTTGCTTATGTGAGTTTGTTCGATTGAATTTGCTTGACATAAAACTTTTATATGTTTATCTTATTTGGGCCGACACTTATATTATTAGCATGTAATTGGTGCTAGATTTAGGTAAACGATTCACCTAATAATTTTGTGAACCTATTTCATAAGTAGTACAGGCTTTGGACAAATGTCGAATTCAATTCAAGATGATTGCAAATAGGTGAACTTATTCATACTAGGTTGTGCACTTAAGTTGATAGCCTTTCTTTATGCTTATTGCTTTGAACATGTATTGATTAGCTAGCTTTCTAGACTTTGATTGCATGTTTAATAGGATTGATCTAGGTGATTTCACTTAGGTTATTAGTAAAGGAAAGTAAAATATGGGAAATCATTTGCGTCAAATGTTTCACATGATCAACTTCTTTCTCATGACTTAGATAATCAATTATAGGGTTTGAATCGAATTTGATTATATGGAATTGGTTTTGATCTTTGTTTCTTACGTTTCATTCTTGTACATGTATTTTTACATTTTCTTCATTTTGTTTATTTTAATTTTCGAAACTATAATTCTTGAACCCCCCCTTTTATTTCGTTATTTGTATATATTCTTTTTGTAAATTTGTACTTTATACTTTAATTCTTTACTTGTTTTTGTAATTACAGGTGTACCCTCAATCACTGGCCAAAACGATCCATACTTATTCTATACTGACAACTACATTTTGCAGGGTTAAATTGCGCGCTTGTTGTTTTTAGCGTATCATGTGCAATACATCAAATTCCTAGCTGCCATCAATCCATGTGCCATCCCTAGAAGCAGTTGCTTGCTTTCAAGGGTAGTTCAACGTCTCAAGACTTTGTCATTCATCTTTCACGGTATATTTCATCTTTTTCTTTGTAAACTTTTTAGTTTTTCTTGGTTTGATTTTGTAAACTATGAACTATAGTTAAGGGCAAAGTTTAAAGCCCTTTATATGATTTGAAATATAATTTGTGATTTCTTTATAGTTGATTTCTATGTTGCTTATGTGAGTTTTCTTAATTGATCTTGGATTACAGAAAACTTTTCCATGTTTATTTTCTTTGAGTGCACGCTTAAAATTTATGCATATACTTGCAGCTAGATTTTGGTAAACAATTCACCTAATAGTTTTGCGAACCTATTTCATAAGTAGTAAAGGATTTGAACAAAGGTCGTGATCGATCAATTAAGGAGGATTGCAAGTAGATAAACTTTCTTATCCTAGGTTATACATTTTAGTTGACATCCTTTCTTTGTTCTTCATACATTGAGTGTGTTTTTGAGTAGCTAGCTTTCTAGACTATGATTCTGTGTTCAACAGCTATATTAAATATTCAAGAAAAGTAAAATATGAGAAATTGTTTGCTTACTAACATTTCACATGGTCCATCTTTCTCATGACATAGAAAATCAACAATAGAAATTGTAATTTGTTTTAATTTGAATCATATGATTGTGGTTTTAATCTTTGTTCCTTGTGTTTCATCTCCATTTGTATATGTATTTTACGTTTTTATCTTTGTTCCTTTTTTATAGGAGCATAAAATGCTACAAATATAATGTGTCATCCTTTCTACTTTTCTTAGCTCTTTCCTTTAAAAAGTCAGTTTTAACTTTGTTATCTTTTTAGGTATTTCATGAAGCCATTCAAGAGAAATAAGAACTTAAATGGAGCAAAGAAGTCATGGACCATGTACTGATGCAAAGGACTCAAATTGATTATTCATATGGCCAAAAATTACAAGGGAAGGCCACTCGAAATCGTTGTGCAAAACAGTTGCTGCAAAGCAAAAAACTGCAGTTTCAAAATTAGCTTTTCTGGAACAGTGTTGGAGAGCTTTTCCTGCAGTCTTCCAGCTGCACCTTTGCATAAAAATCCAGCGACACTTGAAGACATGATGTTTTACTTTAACAAGAGCCAAATAACTAGTCAAAAGCATCAACGAGGCCACAGGAAATCAAGTGCAAATTAGGCTTCTCGATAAAGCAGAAACTGTCAGCTTTTCACGAAGCTTTTTGGGAGATCTTTTTCGGTGACCTACTTGGAGTTTTTCCAGAACTTTATTGATCATTATAGAATACATGATGGCATAGAACATGTAGAAGTCGAAAACCATCCAGAAACATAGCAATAGAAAGTCGTTCCTAATCCAAGAGTAAGCTTCGGAGACAGAAATTGAATCCCAGTCAAAACAAGGCAGATTGACCGAGAATCTTCTTTGGACGGATTTCTTGTGCATTTTTGGTAGGTTATTGATGCTGCAATTATCAATAAGAGTCCTACAATATTTTGGGAAGATTACTAAGGCTCGAAGGCAATTAAATTGTGCACCAATCAAAAGAAACCTTAAGCAACTAGGGAAGGTTTTGCAGGCAGAACTGGAGTTGGAAAACTTGAGTTGTTTTGTAGAAGGTTTTCTCTATTGATAGAGGTTTCTAGGGCTGTTAAAGATCAGCTTGTACTCTCAAAAATTTGTCCAAATCCTTCCTTGCTCTCATACTTTGTGATTTTTCCTCCCTTAAAGCCTAGAAGTCGTGAATTTCCATCCTTCTCGTCGTCCACCACTGTGAGCACCACTGTGGAGATCCTCAAGCTTCCTTGAAAGCTCAAAATAGTTGCTTCCATTTCTGTCCTCTCCATCTTCATCATCTTTACGATTTTTTTTAGCTTTGTTATTCAAGAGTTCTTTATGTTTTTGATTATGGATTTCGTAAACATGAGTATGTAGCTAACTTTCGTTATAGTTAGGGGCTGTTTGAAGCCCCAATTATGTGCAATATAGACTATTTTTCTCCTTAATTTTGATGCTATACTATGTGATTGGCCTTATTGATCCGTTCCATAAAAAACTCTTACATGTTTTATGTTCTTTGAGTGCATGCTTAGAATGTTTGCATGTATCTATAGCTAGGATTAAGAAAGCAACTTATTTCCCAAGTAGGAACTACTATAGAAAAATAGTAAATCAATATGTTCTTAAGTTATCAACTAGACATGCTTTTTGTACTAGGATGAACTTAATCAACAATCAAACTTCCATTGTTCTTAATGATCTATGCATCCATCAAATAGACTTGCTTATGCGCGTTCACCAAGTATTTTGAGATTGCATGCTTAGAATGTTTTTAACTTGAGTGCTTTCACTAAGTTAGATAACTTAAGGGAGGTAATAAGGAACTTATGCATGTGTTCACAGTTTGTTTTTGATTGTTGTCTTTCACAAGCATAGTAAAGAGATTAGGAGTTAATAATCGGATTTGCATATGATTGGTGGTGGATTTACATGACCTTGACTATTTCATTCAATCAATTTTCATTCTATTTGCTGTTTTTTCAACCCTAAAAACGCCCCTTTAATTTTATTGTACTTTGTTTTGCGTCTACAATCCTCTACCATCCCTAGTCTTCTCGCCACCTTTCTCATCTCTTTCTTTCTTTGTTTTAGTTTGTTTTCCTGCGTGAATTGTTTGGAGTACTCTCAATTCCCGGCTTGTAACAATACCCTACTTACTCTATTCTACAATCTTCTGCAGGGTTTTAAGTTGACTGCTATTTTTGGCCGATCACTTTTCACTTTTAAATTCAAAATATAAAAATCCCCCATATACGATTTTGTTTATATTCTTTTATTCTTTGTTTTATTTTTGTAAATTACACCTTAGACATACGTTAATTCTTTATTTGTTTATGCAATTACAACTGTATTCTCAATCCCCGTCTTGAACGATTCATACTTATTCTATACTGACAATTGACATTTTTACAAGGTTCAATTGCAAGCTACTTTTAGCATCTCATGGCACACTTAAATCAGAGTTCGTATGAAGAAGTTGTGATCCAAAAAGTGAAAGTTATTTGTTTCAGGAAACTACCTACAAAAGGGAGTTTCACTTTGGTAAGTTTCCGATCCTATAGTCAAAACTCACTCTAGTTGACCCGCAAACTCGACCACCGATTTGGAAATCCAGCTGGAACTCCACCGTTGGGTGACAAATTTGGACTCCACCAGTCCCATTTAAACCTCTCACCTCCCTCTGTCGATTTGTGGTGGTCTTGTGGTCTAATTTGAGGTGTAGAAGACGCATCAAGGCAAAGAATGCTCACGGTGGAACCGTTTGGCAACCCGGACAGAACTTCACTTTTCGGCCACCTCTGGCAGGCATATGATGCGCCTGAAAGCAAGCGCATAATTTAACCATGAAATATCGTTAGTAGTATAAGCAAATAAGGATCGTTCTATTCCAGGGATTGAGGGTACACCTGTCAATGTAGGACAAACAAACAATTAAAATTAAAACAAAGTATAATATTCATAAAGATATTCACAAGTATAAACATTATTTACGAAAAATGGGGGATTTTTTTTTTGGTTTTTCGAAAATAAAACTAAGTTAACAAAACAATTAAAATGCAAAAACATAAAAACACAAATGGAATGAGAGAACAAAGATCAAAACCCAAACTTATGATTAAAATCGATTCAATTTCTAACATTGCTCATCAAAGTCATGAGAAAGGAGTTGATCATGTGAAACGTTAAAAGCAAACAATTTCCCATAT
>LYNE01002871.1:24310-47783 GCA_001662545.1 Rosa x damascena
CTAGGTAATAGCCTGGTTGGCAGTCCCTTCCAGACTACAGCTCGGTTGGCAGTCCTATCCGAAGCGTCATCTGGTTGGCAGTCCCTTCCAGATGACATGAGGTAGTAGTCGGCAGTCCCGTCTACTACCCGTGGCTAGTTGGCAGTCCCAACTAACCACTGCCTCCTATTCCGGTTGGCAGTCTCTTCCGATGCGTCATCTGGGTGGCAGTCCCTCCTAGATGGCATGAGATGCCTAGGAAGCAGTCCTTCCTAGTTATCAAATGAGTTTTCTTGGAAAAAGGATTGAGTTGGAAATTTTATGGAGTCTCGCTGCATGATGGTTTTGTTAAAAAGAGAAATGGGGAAGCATTCCATTAATTGTTTCAAATTTTGTTTCGGTTTTGTCCACTCACGCTAACGGATTTTATATGTTTTCCCCTGGGCCCTTCGTTTTCAAATGCCCAGATTTCAGATTTGTCGAGATCGCGTCCAGGCTCTAGGGACTTTGGAAATCAGCGCTTCCGTTTTTGTCCGTAGGTTATTACTTAACCTACCTTGTATGATATCGGCTTAGTTTTAGTGTTGCTCTGATAATCCTTTTCTTTTAAATTTGCTGGAGGTTGTTGTTCAGATTGTTGTTGCCTACGGAGGTTATGTTGAGATTTGAACTTTCCGAATGTAATATATGTTCTTGGATTGTACATATGGTATTGTAGGTTGAGTAGAAGTTAAAGTTTTAATCATGTCCAGGTTTGTGAACTTTTGGGTAGCCCATATTTAGGGGAGGTTCTGCCGAATTTTCGATAGGATTTCGCTTAACGTGGGCCCCGCAGGCTAGTATCCAGGTATTTGGGGTGATTCCTGGGTCGGGTCCTGTCAATTCGGGTCAGCATCGGCTTCTAGTGGTACGTGGGGGGAGGGGGGGTGTGGGGTCGTGTGAGGCCAATTCTGGCCTTCTAATTTGGCTAGTTGTGATGTTGTTAGCATGTAGAACTTATAGATATGATTTTGGTGGAAATCGGAGAAGATTTGATATCAACTGGGAATTTTCAAAGTATCGGAGTTTCGTGTGTTGATTTTACGAAATCCGACCGTTGGATTTCCTTCATTTTCATCCTAGAATGTTAGAATCGATGAAATGATGTTGTTGGTAAAGTTTGGTTTGATTATGAGGAGTTTTGGAACTAAAAAGTTATGGAGGGTTGAAGATTTTGAGTTTTCGATTTATTTATTGTGAATTTATTTCGGACATTCTGTGCGGTTATTTAAGATGTATATTGTTGTTTACAGGACCATGTACTGAGCCACTGCTCGATGAGGAAATCCTTACGCGTGGAATTTTGATTTTAAATGATGCATGCATTTATTTTTCTGAATAAATTATTTATTTTAATTATCGAGCATATAATTCCGTTTCGGATTATGAATTGGTTTCGGATATGATTCGGTCTTGATTTATTTGGAGATTCTTATGCTCGGATTTGAATTTATATTTGAGATTTGAGTTCAGTCATGACTTATATTTTATGAATTGTTTTCCGAGGAGCATTTTGGAATATCATAAGATTTATGATTCTTAGTGGTTTTCGACGAATTGTGTTCTAACGTGATTTCCAGAATTTATTATATTTTTTATTCATAGATTTTGACTTTTTCAAAAGATCTTCGAAAATGGGATTTTTTATGGAATTATATTTATCTATTATTTATCGACTTTTAGTTCTAGCATTGGGAATGTCTTAGTGATGATTTCAGATTTGGATATTGTTTGTGATCTATGATTTATAATGTAATCAGGCATATGAACTTTATTTATGAATTGTGTTCTTATTGAGATTTTTTTTTTGGTTACAAAAGTAGCCCAAAGGAAACGAAAAAAAAAAAAAAACTAACTAGGGAACAACAGTAGTCCCAGTTCTTCTAGGTCTAGAAACACCAGCTAAGTCATCCAAGAAAGCATTCACAGCATGTGTAGGAGGATCCTCAAATATAATGAGACCAGGAGCATGCTCAGTACTCCTTTTGGCTAGAGCATCAGCTGTCATGTTGCACTCCCTAAAAATATGGCTAATTCTAGAATTGTCCAAGGTAGATATGAAATTATGACAACCCTCCACAAGAGATCCAAGAGGGTGCAGAGATAGATCATATCTTTGCAAGAGATTAATAAGGATGGTAGAATCATATCAGACTCAATTTCTAGATTGGACATGAGCAGATTTCTAGCAGTTTTGAGACCATAGTACAGCCCCCAAGCTTCAGCATCCAGTATAGCACCAATACCAAGGTTAATTTGGAAGCCAGCAATCCAATTGCCAAGATGGTCTCTAATAACACCACCAGCACCAATTGAGCCAGAAGAAGCAATTCTTGT
Source organism: Rosa x damascena (assembly GCA_001662545.1). Classification (NCBI taxonomy): domain Eukaryota; kingdom Viridiplantae; phylum Streptophyta; class Magnoliopsida; order Rosales; family Rosaceae; genus Rosa; species Rosa x damascena. The sequence goes on from LYNE01002871.1 coordinate 26,666, forward strand.
GCCATCAACATTGAGCTTATAATAACCTTCAGGAGGCCTTGTCCAAGAGAACAAACTAAAATCACAAGTATTGGACACTTTAGTCTTGAAGGCAGCAATTCTCCACTCATCAGCAGAGTCAAGTATAACTTTCCCAAGATATTTTGATTTTAAATGATGCATGCATTTATTTTCTGAATTAATTAATTATTTTAATTATCAGGCATATAATTTAGTTTCGGATTATGAATTGGTTTCGGATATGATTCGGTCTTGATTTACTTGGAGATTTCTTATACTCGGATTTGAATTTATCATTTTAGTCATGACTTATGGTTTTCGATTTATAGTTGAGATTTGAGTTCAGTCCTGATCATATTTTGTGAATCGTTTTCTGAGGAGCATTTCAGAATTTCATATGATTTATGAATTTTAGTGGTTTTCGAAGCATTGTGTTGAGAGGTGATTTCCAAAATTTATTATATTTTTATTTGTCGATTTTGAGTTTTCCAAAAGATCTTCGAAAATGGGATTTCAGATGGAATTATATTTATCTATTATTTATCTACTTTCGGTTTTGGCATTGGGAATGCCTAAGCGATGATTTCAGATTTTGATATTGTTTGTGATGATTTATAATGTAATCTGGCATATGAATATATGATGCCTTAGTACTCATCCTCACCTACTCTGTGTTTATGAGTTGGAGTGGAGCCTAGAGCCAGAGAGGCTCCGAACCGAGCCTAGGAAGCTCTCTTTATTGTATGGTGATAAATTCTTACATATATATACTTCTATGTTTATGCTTAACCAATGGGGTTGGTATGCTTTTACGAGATTTCAGATTTAAAGGAAAATATTTTATAAACATTGCATGCATCAAGGTTTTATAAGTTTAAATATGTGGGAATGTAGGAAAGCTTACCTCATTTAAATTATCTTGTTTATTAATTTTTGTCCACTCACACTAACATGTTATCCAATACCTTCCCCTAGGCCATTTGGTTTCAAATGCACAGTTTGTAGACTAGATTAGTTGAGGTCGGGCGTACTCGAAGTCGAGGCATAGTCAACAGCACAACTTCCGCATATTTATCTTATTTCTATTTCCTTGTTTACCTTGTGAATTAGAATTGTTTTGATAACCAACCTATTGTGTAAATTGTGTATTGTGTGTAGCTACAAACCTTTATTTCTGTTGTGGAGTTTGTTGTGGAACGGGAAGCATGTAGGCTCCAGGAGTAGTTAAGGTTGGTTGTGAAAACTGTAGAAGTGTGAATTTAATCTTCCACAAGTTTTGGATAGTCCATTTTTAAGAGTAATTCAGCAAAATTTTCGATAGAGTTAGTCCTAAAGTAGGCCCGCATGGCCACTTCGGATCAATGGCGGATCCAGGATTGGAACCTTGGACGGGCTAGATTTCTTAAACAAAAAAAAAAAATTATATATATATATATATTATGGAGAATCTCGACAGTGCGAGAGAATTTTATAAATTAAAAAAAAATGTACATCTAGTCAGGGGGGGACGTAGTGAGCCTTACCCCTCAAATGCATATCTATACAAAAATAAAAAACAAAATCAACAACAAAATAAATTAAGAAATTTTACTCTAACACCTATAAATTAAGAAATTAACTTTGAATTAACTACTTTTCATAATAACTAATTTAACAAAAATAAAAAACCACAATAGAAATTATATGAAAGAGAGTTGCTGGTAACGAAAGAAGCTGACAATAGTGATTAGGTCGAGCATGTTGATGGTGCAAAGACAAAGACAAAGGAACTATAACTAGCTGGCCCTGGAGGTTTATATATATGTGAATTGCGAAAGATGATGAGAACGGACCCAGCAGTATATGTGTTTTCCAATATCAATAATAACAAGTCCTACATATCGCAGAAAGAAGATGCCAATTCGATCCATCTAATTCTTTTACCAAAAGCTGGAAATTTCTCATTCTCAACCTATATAATTGGTCCCTACTTTCTTGTTTAGTAATCGATCGAGTATATATGTTTCTCTAACACTAGCTGATTACTATTATTCTTTCCACCATTCAATCATGAATAAAACCACCTACCCAAATCCACCTTAATTACTAATGCACAATGAACAGAAAGGAAAAAAATACCTCAGAAAGCAGTAGACTCAAATCACTCAATTGCACATTTGCACAGCCGAATGCCATATTTGATGCAGAAAATCATATTTGCTGCAGAAACTCAATTGCACAATTTTAAGTAAACCCACTGAGGCACTGACCTGTTTAAGTATTGAAATCAAATAATCAATTAAACCCAGAAATTGCCACATCACATTTAAGTCGAGTGAACTGCAAAAGTGCAGAACCCAGAAATTGCAGAACCTAGAAATTGCAGAACCAAGAAGACGGAGAGAAATCAGAGCTGCATACCAGATTTAAGTCAAGTGAACTGCAGAAGTGCAGAACCCAGAACTGCAGAAGTGCAGAACCAAGAAGTCGGAGACAAATCAGAGCTGCATACCAGATTTCCAGACCAAGAGACAACCTTCATTCTTCAATCCATGAAATCATCAATCCAATACAACCTACGAAATTGAATTTCACATCAATCCTTAACCCTAGAAATTGCCCCAAATTGGATTGATTCAATTAAACAAAATCTTACATTCAATTAAACGAAATTGATGTCTTGAACTCTTGATCTCTGAGACTTGAAGTGGAGAAGCCGAGCTCTGCTAGAGTTTAGAGGAGGAGGACTGGAGGCGACGAACTGGAGAAGGAATCGAATACGAAGTGGAGAGGTCGACTGAACTGGACGACTGGAGTAGTGGAGTTGGGAGTGGGTTTAGGATGGTACGGCTTGAGCTGGACCATACCTAATAAAAATAAAAATAAACCAAGTATATATCTAATTTTTTTTTTAGGCCCAAAATTTTCGGACGGGCTCCAGCCCGCCCAAGTCTGTATGTAGATCCGCCACTGCTTCGGATTTCAGGGTGATACTAATCCGGGGCCAATCCTGTTAGATGACCCCTACATGTACCAATACAACATATAGATTAAATTTAGTACAGAGGTAGACTGTCTCTATGTATAAGTAGATTAGCTTGACTTGATCTCAAATTAGTCTATTTCTGTATAGAATCTACCTCTATATTGATACACTAATGTACGTTGACGAACCAAATCAATAATGGGATTTGGAGCAACTCCAAGAGGTTTACTAATTCGTAGATCAACAGAAACTTTTTCACTGGAATCTTTGCTGTCCTTGAGATTTGTGATGTGCGTATTCAATCTCACTGCCTTGTAAAGTCTTCTTCTTGAAACTCTCACCTAGATGAACTGAAAATAAATAACAAACACGTTTTTCTTAAGAATTTCGGTAGGTACGTAGCTACCAGGTATCTGACGTTGACCAACAGATTTTGCCAGTTAGGTGTGTATTTGGACAAGAGATAAGCCTTATAAGCACTTGTTGATAGTGGTGGTTCCAGTGACCTTTAATCATCATCGTCGTCAACCATTGCAATCACAACAATACACGTGATGGAAAATGGAAGAAGTATTCATTCTGCGTGAGCTTTTCTAGTCAGCTAGCAACCACAGTCCACAGACTGCAACGCAGTGTGGCATATATATTTTTACATAGCGTGCAGGTGAGAATTCACTTCTTTCTCTAATCTTTGTTATTTTCAATTCGTAATCTTTATTTTGAGCTTTTGTACATATCATCATATAAGATTTTTCTTCCCTGCTACTACCAGTTCTATACATCCCCACATTTTCTTGAACCTTTAAGGTTCGATCTTATGCATGATGGTTCGAGATTGAAATTTATTAAGTAAATACTGTTACCAGATCTAATGACTGCAAACCTGAAAACATCAATTCTCCAGAATCAACTATATCTAAGTTACTTTTTTTAGTAGAAACGTTAATAAACAACTAGCAATATTACAACTGAGAATTTACAACAACTAATTCATTAGTCGAACTCAGCACCTTCCGCTTACAAAGTAAACACTGTGCCACTAGAATAAATAATATTGAGCAGTTTAAGTTTAAAGTTTTAGATCCATAATATAAGTCTAGAATACGAGTCGTGCACCATTGATTGTAGAATGTAGAACTGAATAAATATATGTCTAGTCAGGTATGAATCCAAATTTTGAGTCCCCCCACTAGTGATGCTCTAGGTACTAACTGTACAATTGCATTATTGTCTGGAATCTCTGAAATCTAGTCCAATTCGGTATTTTTATAATCTTTGGCCGGAGTATCTGGTAATTCCGTATTTGAATACTCGTTGATTGTGGTTGCAGTCAGCGTCATCGACCATGCAATCACAGCGATACATCAGGAGGAAAATGGAAGGAAGTGTTGAAGCTGAACCACATGATATAGAGAACCCGTACATTGTATTAGAAAATTCATTGATAGAGGAGTTGGGTAGATTGTCCCCCATATCCAATTCGCGTTGTATATACCGGGTTCCTGATCGACTACGGCATGTATGTGAAGAGGCCTACACACCTAGGGTAATCTCTATAGGCCCACTGCATCACGGAAGAGAAGCCTTGAAAGCCATGGAAGAACACAAAAAGAGGTACTTACAATATTTTATGGATCGAAGCGAATTAAGCCTGATGCATTATATAGAAAAAATAAAGGATCAAGAACCAAAATTACGTAGTTGTTACTCAGAAACCATTGATCTTAAAAGTGATGAATTAGTAAGAATCATTCTAGTGGATGCCATCTTCGTCATTGAGTTCTTATATAGATACTGGCACCCTGCATTGCTAGATAAAAATGACTGCATATTTGGAAAACCATTGAAGCTACATGATGTATGGTCTGACTTGGTGATGCTTGAAAATCAGCTGCCATTCTTCATTCTTGAGGACCTATTCGACCCAGACATATTTCCGGTCCCTCCTCAGTACTCTGACAGGCTTAATGGTGTTGAGAGGCTTTCAATATTGTTTCTTTCTCACCATTTTGTAAATAGTATCGGAAAAAATGTGGGGGGGTTGCTAGATAATATGCAGATGGTTTATTCTTCCGAAGAAATAGACCATTTTGTTGATCTCTTAAGAAAGTTATATATAGCACCTATATTGAATAGAGAATCTGTAGAATCGAATTTTTTTACAGCACCTAACATTGAAGAACTAAACCGGGCTGGAGTGAAGTTTAAGGCAGGACTAACCAAGAATTTACTTGACATACAGTTTGATGATGGAATTCTGGAAATTCCAAAATTCGTAGCGGGTGATGAAACAGAGTTTCTACTGAAAAATCTAGTTGCTTTTGAGCAATGCGATCCTGGCTTAGGAAATTACCTAAGTGATTATGTCATTTTTATAGATCAGCTTGTGGACACCTCAAAAGATGCGGAGTTGCTTGTTGAGCATAAAATCATTGTAAACATGCTAGGAGGTGGGAATAATCAGTTGTCAAATATGATTAACCTCCTGGCAACTGGGGTTAACCCCGGAGAGATATTCTATTTTAGTACTCTTTGTGTAGACTTGAACAATTTCTGCAGTTCAACATGGCACAAAAGGATGGCAAATTTGAGACAAAATTATTTCAACACCCCTTGGGCAACCATTTCATTTTTTGCAGCTGTTCTTCTCCTCATACTGACTATGATTCAAACAATTTGCTCAATAATCTCTCTTACTTGAGCGGTAACAACAATGCATGCACCCTGCTTCGGTGTGTCTCATCCTTTTCTGATGCAGGGGCAACAACCCAGAAGCCAAAGAGAAAGACTCAAACTCCACCATACCTCAAAGACTCTGTGCCTAAGTAAAGGAGGAGCAGATCATTTGGTATTGCTGTGTTCGCTGCTCTTGATGTGTAATTGATTTGCACAATTACCTTACTGATTATGTGGTGATTACTGAATAAGTGCATTTAGTTTTATTGCTCTTTTTAATTCAATGTAATCTTTGCTTTAATTCCTTTCTTTCCTTAAGGTTCGTAGGGTTTAGAGGCTATTTAAGCCTAACTTTGTAAACCTTTCAGTATCTTATTTTTGAGAAATATATGTTCAGAAAACGTAGCAACTTTGCTGCAAGAGTGAGTTCTTGAGTTCTTTGATTTCTGGTGTTCTGTTGCTCGTGAGTATAGACCTGTGTCCAGATTGGTTCCCCATCAATTTCCATCACCGCGGAGGTAAAATGTCTTGGTTGGTTTGAAGAAGAATTATGTACGAGGAGGATCAGCTTTTCTCGAAGCAAATACAGAGAGCGTGCCTTGTTGCTGGAAGTTATGCACATGTAGCTAGGGGGTGATATCAAGTATTAACGAGTTGATTGAATCCAAGTGCTTGTTTGGGTTGTTAGTTTCTTTATGATGTGTGGTAGTGACATTCATATTTGTGTTGGAAACAACTTAATTAGTTGTTTTATTTAAAGAGTTGTTCTATGGTTCCTTGATCCAAAGCATCAAAATTGAATAAAATTATTTCACTTACCCTAATAACAGATTTTTATTCCCACTTACCCTGTTTATAATAAAATGACAATCTTGCCCTTCGTATAATTAAGAAATTGCATCCACACCACTCTTTCCTCTCTCTCTCCTCTCTCTCCACGCCGCCGACACCCTCTTTCTCTCCTTTCTCTCTCTCGGCTTCAACAAAACCGAGCCATTTCAGACAAAGAGATTGGAGGAACTCAAACCATCGCAAAACCTTGAGAACAAAGTCGTGGCCTCTGAATCTACCATCCAAGGCAGTCGTGGTGACACTGCGGAGATCGGTGAGCTTGGCTCGCATCGCCAGATGGAAGCAAACCAACAACAGACAGTTGCTCTCTGCATCACCACTCCAATTTCGAACCCGCCAACTTGTACTCAGTTCAGTCCTCCCAAGGTATGACTCCCAGGCCCTCCAATTTAGAAGAGAATTCTGCTCCAATGGTATAGAAGCTGAAATTAGCGGCATGTAATCGCAATCAAAGGGATGGTCGGCCATGCTTGAACAACATCTCCTCGATTCCGGTTGGATCCCTCAGATGCACCGAAGGTCCGACCCTATTTCTGGGTGTGTTTGCTCCAATTCGGTGCCCAGAGAATTTCTAGATGCCCGGCCAATCTTTTTTTTTTTTGTAAACTGTGGACAGAACGCCGAGAAGTAAAGAAAAAAAATGTTTTATTATCTAGTAATAATGGTCTATTGGAGGGCAATAAATGTTAAGGAATTGGTGTAATCTCCTTGTTTTTTTTCCTTAATCAAAGTTTTATATGTCTAATTTTAGGAAGTTTAGTTCCCATTCCGGCGACTGAAATGTTTATTGGGGGGCAATAAAGGTTTATTGGCGGGGGCAATAAACCTCTCCGCCCCCGTATGAGATCTCCAATGATCTCTTTGAGGACCACCGGCAAGATTTCATAAACCCTAATAAACCTCTATTGGGGGGCAATAAACCTCTCCAGTGACCTATGAGATCTCCAACGACCTCTTTAGGGACATCCAGCTAGGTTTTTAGAGAAGTCTGATGGGCAACGGCCGGTGACCAGCCACCACCGACCGAATTCCGGCGATCGGTGACCGAAATCCAAAGGCCGGTGACTAGAGTTCCACGAAGTCTCCTATGGCTTCTCTCTCTCTCTCTCTCTCTATATATATATATATATATATATATATATGACTTTTCTCAGGTGCGGATGTCCTTACCGAAATTTTGGTACGGATTTCTTGTTTTCGACCACTTTCCGGCCACATTTTTACATCTTAACCGTTCAGTTTTTAGGTCCTAATGTATAGATCACCTCTGAAAAATTTCAGCCAATTTGATGATCATTAAGGTATCCAAAACTACAATTTACACGAACGGACCGAATCTGTCAAACCGGAACCATTCGTATTTATAATGATAAATTGCAGTTTTGGATGCCTTAACGATCACCAAATTGGCTGAAATTTTGCAGAGGTGATCTATACATTAGGATCTATAAACTGAATGGCTGAGATGTGAAAATGTGGTCGGAAAGTAGGGGAAAACCGGAAATCCGTACAGTCAGCACCTAAAACGGACTGTATATATATATATACAGGGGTTCTTGGTTGCGGACGTCCGTACCTAAGGATTAGGTACGGATTTCCATTTTTCCCCCTTTCCGATCACATATTTAGATCTTAACCGTTCAGTTTTTAGGTCCTACTGTATAGATCATCTCTGCAAAATTTCAGCCAAATTGGTGATCGTTAAGGCATTCAAAACTGCAATTTACAACAATCAATACGAACGGTTCCGGTTCATCTTTCTCAAATTGGTGTTATTGTTTTTGGTACTTGGGTTTGCTTTGATTTTGAGAAAGATGAACGATAAGTGGAGGTTCAATCAGTTTAGAGACCCTTTGGGGGTTCTGGGTGTGGTGGTTGTGTGGTTTATGTTTCATAATCTGAGCTTGTGTTGATCTTTGAATGATCAAGGTAATGGAATTTGAGTTATTGGGTTTTTAGTGTGTTGGGTTTGTTGCTTTGGTTCTTGGGAAAGTGAAGGAAAATGCTTAAAGTTTATGTCTCTGTTTTGGACCAAATTTGTGCCTTTCTTGATTTTATTTCCACACTAGTTCCACTTCGGTTCAAAATTATTTTGGTCTTTGTTAAGTTCTTGACTCATCCTTTTGAGATATATTGAAAATTTCTAGGTTTAATTTCTTTCTTGGTTTTACTGCCATTTTTTGAATCTTCTTTTGGGTTTGTTTTCTACTTTTGATTGGCAATATTATAGACCGAGATGAACCGGACTGGAAACGGACGGGCGGCTAACCGGTGTCGCCACTGAGAGATGGTAAACTCATAATTAGATGGGAAGTGTTCTGGTGAACTCTCATATTCTTCATCTGCATAAATATTACCCATTTCTCTAATCAAAAAATCATGGAAAGATCTATACGCTTCGGAGGATGATAAAAGGAAAACTAAACAAATCATTACCTAGCTGTTGCATAAGATGAGAAATCAGAGGTGAAATAAAGTAGGATTAAAACTGATATTTAAGTCTGAGAAATACCCAACTTGGGTTGTGAGAGTGGAGAGCAAAAAGAAAAGAACAGAAGAGGGAGAGAAGAAAGAACGTGGAGGAAAAGAAGGGAAACAAAAAGAGATATTGTGGACCGTTAGATGTAACAATGGACACATGATGTCATCTAATAAAAAGCTCAGGCAGCTCAGGTAAATAAAATGCTCAGGAGAAGATCCTCTCCTTTTAAAAATTCATCTGAGTGTCCGCTTAGACCTCGCCTAGGGGCTAGGTGATGGCTAGCTGTCTTGATTAGTCCGGACAACACCTAGGTGGGACGGTTTTGTTGTCATATGAGATATATGATTGATATGTGGTAGAAGGATCAATATCTGCAAATGTGCAGGTGCAGGTGCATGTGTATGAGTATTTTGTTGGTATTCGTGTGGTGGTTCAGATGTTTATGCAATTGGTGTGGTGCTACACAGTGCTCATATGGTGAAGAAGCACTTGATGGAATACTTGGCTTTGGAAAGTCCAATTCGTCCATAATTTCACAGCTAGCTTCATCAGGAAAAGTGAAGAAGATGTTTGCTCACTGCTTAGATGGAAAGAATGGAGGCGGTATCTTTGATATTGGGCGTTGATTTTACAAGATGGATCAATTATAATAGGGTTTGATAGCTGACCCTATTCTAGTACAAAAATGAGAAAACGGAAACACAAGAATTGCTAACGCAGTGTAAACCTCTCCACTTAGGAAACTTCACTGCGTGGCTTTTTACGTAGCCAACACGAAGAATCAATCCAATATGAAATAATCAAGTTTACAGTATACAAGTAATGTTTGTTCACAACAAACACTTTCACTTAACAACAGATGCTAACTTGTTTTACAACTGTTCTAACTTCTAATTTATTTAACATCAACGACTAGCCAATCTGTAGTCAATCATCCTCGTATTCAATCTTCTCACTGATCTTGAGAATGAATTATGCAAGTGATTGATTAAGCAACGACATGAAACAAACATTGAGAGTTTTCAAAGACCGATTTGAACAACTAAAACTAGAAGTTCAAGCAAAAACCAATTGTATGTATAAACGAAAAAACCCTCATATTGAATCAGTTTGAAAACCCTTTTTATAGGAGTAGGACTCCACCTCAAAACGATCGTAATTTAATCACAGAATAAGATAAACATGGAAGGGTTTTAAAACTGTTTTTAGCATGTAATCGGATATGCATATATAGAGATTTTGAGATCAATTAAAATCAATGCATATCAATTCAGAATCATGTAAATATGATATGTATTAAAGAGACCTTTATCTCAAGATCAGTGAGATAGCTTCCTTGAAATTATCTTCATGTGATCTTCCTTTATTTCCTTTTTGTTCTGCGAGCAATTAGGAGAGTATCTCTCCTAGTTCTTTGCATGTCTGTTGACGTCCTTGAGATCTTGGGAAGGTCATGTGTTGAAGGGAGTAGGCCAAGTACTTACAATCTCCCCCTTTGGGCAATCCCATTCAACACATGACAATCTTTGAACTTGGTATTCCTGCATGTTAGATTTCAACAGACATATACATATTGTGACAAGGAGTTACTTGGATAAAGGAATCAGTTTCCATCCTTTTCCTCATCCAAGTTGCCAAAATAAAGTTACTTAATAATAAAAAAGTATCCCAAAAGTACTTGTGCTTATGCACTTACAACTTCAAAAATAAAAACATACTTTTGTCCATCAAAAATTAAAGAAACAGAAATAATAATAAAAACAATAACATAAATAATAATAAAAACAAGTTTTTACTTCTTCTCCCCCTTTGAATGGGAATGCCCTTCGACTTCCTCCATAAGCTTGACGACATGATCCTGAAACTCCTCGCTGTCCATTGAAGTTGAGCTCTCCTCATGGGCGACGGCCATGGGAACAGCAGTGGAGGGACCGGGAGCGTCAAACCCTGGAGGGTGATGCTGCAAGTTACAGATCTCCTGTGTGAGGGTGGTCAGAGCATGACTAGTATGAACCAGAAGGGAATGCATGTCATCCATGTCCGTAGTGAGGCAGGCAATTCTCCAGTCAGCCACCAGAATCTGGTCACGGAGACTATCCAGCGAGACAGGGGGAGGAGTAGCAGCAGAGGTATCAGAAGAGGAGGGGCGAAGAGGAGGGCTCCGACTGCGTTCACGCTGCATGCCGGGATGGAGAATCCCGGCTCGGACAGCGGCCTGACGACCTTCCTCTGGAGGAGGCAGGCGGCGATGTGCACCAAGTCGAGTGGTTTTCTTTGTGCGAACCATTGTGAGAGAAACCAGTTAGTGAACGAACCTTCACACAGAGACAACCAAGAGTAAAATCCGAGGAAGACAAGAGATGCTATATATATGGAATAGTTAGGTTTAGGGAAAACCAAAGAACACACCGATTGGGATAGCGTCTCAATTGAAGAGGGAAGTTATGACAGTTTATTTTTCCTAGAAGTACGCATGCAGAGAACGTCTCCCCCTCAACTTAGGCATAATCATTATGGAAATTAAGTACAGTCGGATGGCCATTAAGGAAGGAAACGAAGAGACAAAAGACAAGTGTAGAATCGGCAATTCTAGCAGATGATCGTTTCCTTTGCTAAGAACTAAGACATTGAATGCATAGGTCATATCGAAGAGAGAAAAAATAGCATAGTGGAATCACAGAGAGCACAAATCATGTAGTGAAGTGAACATAGTTCAAAGTATGGGACATGATGTATTCTATCAACAAGAGAATTGGTACTCATATTTAGACCTTAGAGCGGAACTCGGTGATGAAAAGGAGTATAACCAGTAAGTGGGGTTAGAACCACGTTTAGTGACAGTGAGAAAGAGTGAAATAAGAGATCTAGACATGTGAACTAGGCTCATGAGATCTCCGTAGAAGGGTAGGAAACATTGTTCATAAGCACGTACTTTATTGAAGTCAGAGATTGCTTTTATTTTAGTGACAAGTAGTACTCATGTAACAAGACTCTTCTCAGCAACTCCCAGAACAGATATTCTTAGGGTACTAAACATAACAAGGATGCTCCATGGAGAGAGTCTCGAGTAGTTGTCTGCATATGTTATTGTACGTGCAAATATCACTCACCGACTCGTTTCTTGCAAACCTTAGAAAGTTCACCACAACTAAGGCCTGATTACTTAGAGAGATGGGATGTAGTTATCCATTCTCGTTTCTTACAAATCCTAGAAAGTTCACCATAACTAGGACCTGATTACTTTGAGAAGAGGGAAGAGATCAGTTGAGCAATTCAGGTAGTTAACTTATTTCACCAAATCTCTCTGGACAGTAAACAATGAGGAGGCCACCACATAAGCGATACGTGTGAGTGCATAAAAGAATTTGCTAAATAAGATACTAAACATGAGTACACAATTTTTGTCCAGAATACGGCATGTAAACAAAGACTACATAGCAGAAAGTATGTACATTTCACCAGTGACTGTGGTCAAGGGATACTAAGATCACAAATTTCTCACACAACAGTGGACAATCATTCTTGTGTCTTAGTGCTTAGAACATATCCCAAGTGCATTTCTCAACATCTCAAACCTAGCAGTGTCAAGGGGCTTAGTAAACAAATAAGCAAGTTGATTTTTAGTGGGCACAAAGCTTAATTCAAATATATTTTGTTCAACCAAATCCCTAATAAAATGATATCGAAGATCAATGTGCTTTGTTCGAGAATGTTGAACAGGATTCTTAGTAATGTTGATGGCACTGGTATTATCACAAAAGATAGACAACTTACCTTGATGGATGCCGTAATCATGGCGCATTTGCTTCATCCAAAGCATTTGTGTGCAGCAACTTCCAGCTGCAACATACTCAGCTTCTGCAGTAGATAGAGAGATGCAATTTTGTTTCTTGCTGTGCCAGGCAACCAGGTTGTTGCCAATGAAGAAACATCCCCCTGAAGTACTTTTTCTGTCCTTTAAGTTTCCTCCCCAGTCAGCATAAGAATATCCTGCAATTTCCACATTAGTGTCAAAGGTATAGAAGATTCCACAGTTAACTGTGCCAGCAATATATCGGATGATCCTTTTGACAGCTTCTAAGTGGGACTCCTTAGGATTAGCTTGAAAACGAGCACATACTCCCACACTGTAGGATATATCAGGTCGACTTGCAGTAAGATACAACAAGCTACCAATCATACTTCTATAGATTGTGGAGTCAACAGGTTTCCCATTCTGATCTTCACTCAACTTTGTAGTGGTACTCATGGGATTGTTGACCACTTTCTTGGATTCAAGACCAAATTTCTTGATGACATTTTCAGCATATTTGGGAGAAAAATACCTGCATCAAGTTGCTTTACTTGCAGCCCAAGAAAAAAGGTTAGCTCACCACACATGCTCATTTCAAATTCATTTTCCATGACAGATTGAAATTCTTTTACAAGATATTTAGATGTGGAGCCAAAGACAATGTCATCAACATACACTTGAGCAATAATAATATCATTGTTTTTATGTTTGACGAATAAGGTCTTATCAATCGAACCCCTAGAATATCCTTTGTTCACAAGATAATTTGAAAGCCTTTCATACCAAGCACGAGGAGCCTGTTTCAGTCCATACAGAGCTTTCTCAAGCCTGTACACATGATTTGAATGATGTGGATCTGTAAAACCTTGAGGTTGTTCCACATATACTTCCTCTTGTAGAATACCATTTAGAAACGCAGTTTTGACATCCATTTGAAACAGTTGGAACTTAAGATGACATGCCACAGACAAGAGTAATCTTACAGATTCTAGTCATGCAACAGGAGCAAAAGTTTCATCAAAATCAAGTCCTTCGACCTGTGAATACCCTTGAGCCATAAGCCTAGCTTTATTTCGAACCACATTACCTTTTTCATCACTTTTGTTTCTAAAGATCCACTTAGTTCCTATGATATTGCAATTTCTAGGTCGAGGTACCAAGTACCACACATTATTTCTAGTAAATTGATTTAGTTCTTCCTGCATAGCATTAATCCAGTGATCATCTAACAAGGCTTCCTTTACATTTTTTGGTTCTATCAAGGATACAAAACCAAAGTGGGATATGATATTCATACTGAGTAAATGTTCATTAATAAAACACAATAAAGCACTTCCTTGACTTACCTCATCTTGACATACCTGTGTTGCAGCTTGCCTTCTGGTTGTCAGTCCATCGTTTATATTGCCAATAATGTCATGACTAGAATGGTCTTTCTGAACTTGCTTGAAACCTCTTTGCATTTTTGGGACTGGTTCAAAGATGTTATCAGTAGTTCCTCTTCATCATTCTGAACTTCATGGCTTGATATTTGAGGAATTGATGAAGATGTAGATGATGTATCTACAAAAGATTCTTCCTGTTTCATATATTGATCATCAATAGAGACATTAATGGATTCCATAACAACTCGAGTTCGTTTGTTATATACCCTATAAGCTCTACTATTTATGGAATAACCCAGGAAGATGCCATCATCACTTCGAGCATCAAACTTACCAAGATGCTCTCTATCTCGTAGGATATAGCACAGACTTCCAAACACATGTAAGTATCCAACATTTGGCTTCTTACCTTTCCACAGTTCATATGTCGTTTGATCAGTACCTGGTCTGAAGAAGACTCTGTTGATTGTATAGCACGCAGTGCTGATAGCTTCAGCCCAAAAGTTTTTGCTTAAGCCTGCAGCATGTAACATAACTCGAGCCATGTCCAGCAAAACCCTGTTTCTCCTTTCTACAATGCCATTTTGTTGAGGAGTGATTGGAGCTGAGAACTCATGTGACACACCAAGCTCATGAAAGTAGTTAGAGAAGGCAACATTTTTAAATTTAGTGCCATTATCCGACCTTACTCTAACTATGTGAGTATTTGATGATTGCTTTTCAGTGATTAATTTTTTGCTCAAGTTTTTAAAAGATTCAAAAGTTTCAGTCTTATCTTTTAAGAAGTTGACCCATGTATACCTTGAAAAATCATCCACAATAACAAGCATATATTTCTTACCTCCAATGCTATCGGATTGAGCTGGTCCCATGAGATCCATGTGTAACAGTTCCAATACTTTTGAGGTTGTTGCAGAATTCACCACCTTGTGAGATGCCTTGGTTTGCTTTCCAATCTTGCAATCGCCACATATTTTGTCAGTTTTGCCTTTTAGATTGGGTAGACCTCTGACACATTGTTTGGAAGATAGCTTTAGCAAGTCTTGATAGTTTATATGTCCCATCCTTCTGTGCCAAAGTTCAAAGGTTTCTTCTGTGGATCTTACAGACATGCAGGACTGCAAGCTAAAAGATTTATTAGCTTGAATATGGTAACAGTTGTCAAAAGATCACTTACCTCCCATAATACCTTCTCCTTTCTGATTTAAAACCAAACATCTCTGTTTGTTAAACCAAGCATCTTCATAGTCATCAGCCAAATGGCTGACACTGATAAGATTTGCAGTTAACCCTTCGACAAATAATAAATTTTTGAGATTAGGTATACCTGGAGTGTTAACCGTACCTCGAGCTAGTATATTTGCTTTCCGCCCATCTCCAAAAGTGACGGATCCAGTTGTGTGTTCATCTTCAAAGGAAGTGAACCAGGTTTTGTCTCCAGTCATGTGTCTAGAGCAGCCACTGTCAACATACCAAAAGTCTCGTCGCTTTTCAGCTAGAGCAGTTAAGGCTACCAAACAAGTTGCCTCAATATGAGTTGTATTAGCACACGCAAAGAGACATGTAGTATCAATTTCATTTTTCTTAGTCCAGACATCTTTTCTTCTTTCAGTTTGAAGATCTTTTTTAGAGAACAGTTCAGTTAGTTTGTTAATGAGTTCCTTTTGTTCATCAAGCTCACACTTTAGAGATTCAACAGTACATTTTTCTTGAGAAATTAGTGAGTTTGAAAATCTTTCATTGCATCTAGGTCTGATATGTCCTACCTTACCACAGTGATGACAAGTAGGAATAAAAGTTCTAGAGTTCGTGTACCTGTTTCGACTAGTGGTGGATTCTTGGTCAAGCATTACTTGATAATTTGGTGGTGGTTGATCTTCTCTCCGTTTCTTCATAACTGTGACTTGATTATCCATGGAAGCTTCTTTCTTTTCTACAGATGATCTCGATGCTCTTACGAACTTAGTGCTCTTGGAACTTTCTCCATTGTACCCTAATCCAGAAGTGTCATGAGGAGCTTTTCCTGATCCAAGCAACTTGGACATGGAACTGGAGCTAACATCGAACTTGATGAACTTTTCTTGAGTTGATCGTAGCTCATCTTGCAAGGACTCAACTTTAGCCAATAATTCCAAGTTCAATACTTGTTGTCCTTTAACTTCCAGTTCTTGCATTTTGATTCTGTTGAGATACTCAGTCTTTTCATTCTTCCAAGTTGAAGACTTCTGGTCATCTTGCAACTCTGCTAGTTCACCTACATGTTTGCTTCTTTCCAATTCCCATGCAGATTGTGATGTTTCCAAAAGCTTCTCTAATTTTTCTTTTTCGGTTCTCAGGAATTCAACTTCTTTTTCCAAACTCAAGTTTCTGAGGAGAGTTGCCTTTGAAGCTTTGTAGAGTTGTCTGCAGCGGATGTTTGTTTCATCATCAGAGAAGGCTTCATCACTATCGGAGTCAGGTAGAAGTGATGATACAAACGCAACATTTTCCACTTCCTGAGACTCATCATCACTCCAGGTTTAGAGAAGTGATTTATTGTTGCTATTTCCATGCTTCCTATTTCCACAGTCAGTGGAAATATGACCATAGCCACTGTACTCATAACACTTAGTTTTGCCTGAAAGAGTTCCCTTGAAGTTTGCTTTCCCATTCTTACTGTTGTAATCACTGCTGCTACTGCCATTGTAGGAGTTTTTCTTAGATGTGTTGGGATTTCTCGATGAGTTCTTGTTTTTGAGGAACTTTTTAAATTCCTTTGTCAGTAGCGCAAGATCCAGTGTCTCCTCTTCCTCTCCTTTGACTGCCTTGAAGGCCACACCTTTATTTTTCTTCTCAGGCTTCAATCTCATTTCATAAGTTTTAAGATTTCCGATGAGCTCATCGAGTGGATACTCATCAATATCAAATGAGTCCTCTATACTTGTGACTTTTGAATGAAATTTTTCTGGCAAAGCTCTGAGTATCTTTTTGACAATCTTGTCTTCATCAAAGGGTGCCCCCAGACTACAACATTGACCAGAGATTTTAAGAATTATACCATGAAAGTCATCTACTGTTTCATCGTCTCCCATGGTCATTGTCTCAAATTCAAAGATCAAGGCTTGTAATTTCTGTGCACGTAACTTTTTATTTCCCTCGTATGTAGTCTGTAGAAGATCCCATGCATGCTTGGCAGTATCACAATGACTGATTCTCAGTTTTTCTCGCTCTGATAGAGCTGTGAAGATGCTGTTTTTAGCTTTGAAGTCTGCTTGCAGATCACAAACTTCTTCTTCAGTCCAGTCCTTCCTTGGTTTGGAAGTGACAATGGAAGAGCTTTCTCCTTTTGCTTTTATCACAGGTACAGTCCAATCATTTTCCATAATGTTCCACACATGTTCATCTTGAGCGTAGAGATATGATTTCATGTATATCTTCCACTGAGTATATTTTTCACATCCACCATCGAACCATGGAGGACTATTGACAGATCCACCAGCAGCTCTATCACGTGAATGTTCCATCTTTCCCGGGATCACTAGAAGAATCTAGAACCCGCTCTGATGCCAATTGATTTTACAAGATGGATCAATTATAATAGGGTTTGATAGCTGACCCTATTCTAGTACACAAATGAGATAACGGAAACACAAGAATTGCTAACGCAGTGTAAACCTCTCCACTAAGGAAACTTCACTGCGTGGCTTTTTACGTAGCCAGCACGAAGAATCAATCCAATATGAAATAATCAAGTTTACAGTATACAAGTAATGTTTGTTCACAACAAACACTTTCACTTAGCAACAGATGCTAACTTGTTTTACAACTGTTCTAACTTCTAATTTATTTAACATTAACGATTAGCCAATCTGTAGTCAATCATCCTCGTATTCAATCTTCTCACTGATCTTGAGAATGAATTATGCAAGTGATTGATTAAGCAATGACATACATGAAACAAACATTGAGAGTTTTCAAAGACCGATTTGAACAACTAAAACTAGAAGTTCAAGCAAAAACCAATTGTATGTATAAACGAAAAAACCCTCATATTGAATCAGTTTGAAAACCCTTTTTATAGGAGTAGGACTCCACCTCAAAACGATCGTAATTTAATCACAGAATAAGATAAACATGGAAGGGTTTTAAAACTGTTTTTAGCATGTAATCGGATATGCATATATAGAGATTTTGAGATCAATTAAAATCAATGCATATCAATTCAGAATCATGTAAATATGATATGTATTAAAGAGACCTTTATCTCAAGATCAGTGAGATAGCTTCCTTGAAATTCTCTTCATGCGATCTTCCTTTATTTCCTTTTTGTTCTGCGAGCAATTAGGAGAGTATCTCTTCTAGTTCTTTGCATGTCTGTTGTCCTTGAGATCTTGGGAAGGTCATGTGTTGAAGGGAGTAGGCCAAGTACTTACAGGCGTGTTGTGCAGCCGAAAGTTAACATGACTCCATTGGTACCAAATCAGTATGTGATATTGTTCATTATACTGATAGTGTTATGTGTTTATTCATTTTGTTAGATATGACTGCTATTTTCTAAAAGATATGTTTTCTTTATGATTAAGTGGTCTTTCTTTCTTTTCTTTGCATGACAGATATAAGCTTCACTATATGCTATATATCATAGTAAAAGTTAAACAAATGAAGTGTGCTATGTATTCTAGTTCTAGTAACCAATCCTTGTTGAACGCTGTACTTTAGTGTATCAGTTTATCATGAAGCGAACGGAACTTGAGGAATATTATGAGCGAGCATTGAGCACAGAGTAGCTGTTCTATGGACTGGTTCCCATGAGCTGTGAGAGCAAGAGAGTGATTTTAAATAAAACGGATCATGCAATTTTTTTATTGAAATGTTTAACAATAAAAAATTCTTATGAAGTTCAATCCCCTCTTTTTCTTCAAAGATAGGATGTCCTAACCATCCAACAACAATTCCCTAAAGGTGGCTTATGTAATTTTTTTTTTTTTTAGAAAAGGAGATAATATCATTCAAATATCCAAGGCCAGAAGGCACGTATATCAAATGTTGTCTTACACCACAATCATACATGGTATAAGCTACCAGGCAAAGAACAGGTGACCCTCACTGTTAACAAATGCGCTCACTTATTGAGCCTATATACAGGAGATCAAATCCTCACTACAAAATCTCTCTGTTAAAAAAGTAAACCTAGTCGCCTAGAGACCTCAATTAGTGTACAACTAGAGAGAACTAAGAAGCAAGTAGTAAAAGACTCAAAGTCAAGTACTAGGCAAGAAGACCCAGGAACCAAAATCTTCCCACGTCCTTATCTTGAGAATCCTCCGTCGTAACTACTCAAGAGGATTTGCTAGAGGCACAAAAGTGCGTAGTTCTCTAACAAAATTAGAGAGTAATACAAACCTAGAATTCCCAAACCAAGGAAGCATGAGAGTAACTAAAATATAACCATATAACAACTTAGGTTGAATCCACAAAGTGAGCCCAAACCCCATCTCCAGCCCATATCGGGCCTACCAGCTGCATCCAAGCCCAAAGGACCAAAACCTGCCATGCATCCAACCCGCCCGGCCCAAGTCACCAGCTGTGTCGCCCCACCACATAGACCGCCACCCCACCACCGAAGTCGGGCCACCGTCGCGCCTCCGTAGTCGTCCCACCATAGACGAACGCCGTCGAGCGTCCCAGTCTGCTCAACAAAAACCGGCATCTGGAAACTCTGCAAACAGGATCCGGATCGATCGTCCAAACCAGCCCTCAATCGACCGTCGATCAGACCATCGACGTCGGCAGGCCAACGAAAGTCCACCAACAGACGCCAATCCGACCCCAGCAAACTCCCTTTCCTTCTCTGATCCCTTCCACTTCCACAACGCAGCCAGTTCCTTCGGCCAATAGGGACGAAACCAGACAACTTCCGATCTAATCCTTCGAAACCGAGACACAACCCTGGAGAAAAAACACCCGTCCGGCCTCACCTAACAGCCCCCGGCTAGGCCAGAGGCTGTTGCCAGTGCCGAGGCGCAACCGAACAGGCACTAGTATACACAGCGGCGGCCTCTAGGGTTTTCTCTAGAGAGAGAAAAACCTAACTAGCAAAATTATGCATAGAATTGGTGGCTTATGTAATATTAGTATTAAAGAATTATGACAAACAACCGACTATAATTTTGAAGAACTTCCTATGAAATATCTTTACATATTTGGAGACTAGATGGTTGCAAAATGGGTGTCATTCCAGGGAGCTCATGTTCATTCAATTGGTCTTGAATAGCCTCCTACTTAATTCTTTTTTTTTTATTGCCATGGTTTCTAGTAGCATTCAAAAGTAACGAGGATTTTTCTATTAAAAGGTAGTGGTGAAAAAAGGAAAGTTCATGTAATAAACATTGTCAAAGGCCAAAAATGAGAGGGTTAGTCATTGGCAGCTTTTTGTTTTCCCATCAGCCATTCCTAGCTGACTAAAAAATGAGTAAGGATCTGCTAGGTAGATGGTTGCACAATTCTCTCTAGAACATGACTCTTCGTGGTATTCTTTACTAAGTTTGTGTTAATGTCGAAAAGTCCCGCGGTAGCTGGATCTTAGTTAACGCTGATCCGGTGGGCGGATCGATATTTGCGTTGTTCTTGTAGCTCCCGTTACCTGTCAAGTAAAATACAATGGGCGTCAGAGGGAGACCTCGCCGGGAGGTCTTCAACTCTCCGATGCCTAAGTTAGTCAATGTATTTATATTGACAAAGTAACAGTAGGTAAGTATTGAATGCGTCATTAATGAGGAGAGATGAGAGAACCTTTTATAGGTGAGGAAGAGGCTGATCTTGTCTTTGTTTTTGATGTGGGACTGATATGCTTCAGTTCCCATTTTCAGAAGCTTCTGATGTCATCTTGGCGTGGCGCGTGGCGGTGTGTCTACGTGTCATTCCTTTAGTTAGAATTAGTACCTTTGGTGGTACAGTGAGCGTGGCCCGTTATAGCTAATTATGTT
>LYNE01002872.1:15301-29565 GCA_001662545.1 Rosa x damascena
TGAAAGCCTCGACGGAAGCGGCGCCAATCTTCTGCTTTTCAGAGTCTGCCTGGGCAACCTCGCTCTCCAACTGCATGATCTCATCACCTTTGGCCACGACTTTGCACTGTACTATGTCAATGAGCTTAACCTTCACCCCCAACTGCTCCCCCAGGCGGGCAATTTTCTGTTCCGGCTACGACAACCTGGAGTTCCGTTCTATGTCCCTGGAAATGGCGACGTCCAACTTGCCTCGGACATCTATCAGGTCCAACTCCGCCTTCGACAATGTGCGATCGAAGTCCTCCAGTTGCTTCTTCTTTTCCTCCAGTTCACGCCGGAGACCATTAACTTCTTCCTGCAGTTGGTGCTCGGCGGGCGATGACCTCAATGCCGCTAGAAACAATTCGTTGAGGCCAATTGCCAGATGACCAAAGGCTGAGCTAAACACTGACTGCTGAAGGACGGTAGGACGCTCCGTGCCATCTATCCCATCGAATCTGAGCCGCTCACATATATGAAATAGTAGCTCCTGCTCAGTGTCAGTCAAGAATTTGGCTTAAGCCGTGAATGAGTCCAGGCCACCGAGCGAGGTCTCCTCGAGAACGGCAATGGTGGCCGTCTGAGCATCGTTCCTTGCCTTCTTTTGTTGGCAAATTGCGGGCGGGATATTATACACCGCGTGATCAACCTCATTTTGTCGCTGCTTCTTCTTAAGAGTAGCACCCTGAGCTACACATGTAACAGCCGTCCTAGTTAAGGCTTCGGGCTCCAGACCCGCTATGGTGGCGACCTCCTCGGCACCAGGCTCCTTCCGTGGCGCAACCTTCTCCTTCTAAAGCACCCGGTGAGAGATTCTTGGCAGGCTTCTCCTTCCAACAGCTAAATCTCGTCCCCCCAACAGCCCCTCGCTCTAATTGAACAGCGGTAGGCTGGACCACTATCTCCCCAACGCGAACATATGGGAATGGTGGGACATCTCCAAAAGAACTTCGTCCTCCGAAGGACTGACCTTCTTGGTCTATGGATCAACATCTGTCTTCCACGCATTGAGCTCTGCGGTAAACATACCCTCGAGGTAGTTCTCCAACTCCGCATTGTCCATTGCTTTCTCGAACGCCGCACGACTCAACTTGTTACCAGGAAGGGGATCTGCAAAAGTAAAGAGAAACTAAACCAATAAGTCACAAACCATACTCCTCGAAGTCCAGACTGCCACACAAGAAACATAAAGCGCATACCTAGGAGTCGAGTTAACTTCAACTCAGCTAGCAAGTCTCAGCCGGTCAGTAAACGCGAATCAAGGAGATTGCGATTCTTCCAGTAACCAAGAATCCTCGCTACGCGGCACTCCACCTCCGACGTCAGAACAAAGCGCAATCCCGCTACAAAATAAAAAGAAAAGGGAAAAATTATTCATGCTGCGCATACTTTGGAAATGAAGCAAGCCAAAAAAACCACGGCAACAGGTTCAGCGGCAACCTAGGGTAGGATGGAATTCAGATTTAATCCTAAACGTTGGTTCCTCCATGTTTACCGTCGCGTCGTACTCCCAGCCCTCAGTCGTGACACAAAAAGTTGCCTGGTAAGAGAACATGGAGTCCAGCGGATTCTCAATCAACTGAGGGGCCCCGGCGCGACTAATCAGATTCACTTGCCCACTACAGCCCTTCCTCTTCACGTACACTAGCTCGTAGAAATGGAGCACCTCGTCCATGGTAGGACCCTCGTAGCCGGATAATTTCGAAAGGGCATTTAGCCCCATAAGTATTTCCCACATGTTTGGGTAAACTTGCCCAAAAGTGATGCCAAATTCGCACAAGAGAGTATGGAGATTCAGCAGCAGCGGAAACCTTACTCCCTTGCGAAACACTGCCTCGTGAACGGCGGCACACGCCTCCAGCAGAAAAGACACTTTCTCACCCATCAATGGCGACCTTAACTTCGACACCCCGAGAGCTTGTAAGTTTGTTAATCGCCGCCTGCATCCCCCCCCCGACTCATCCACAGAAGTCTAATCGGACAACTCCCACGACGACTCCATACTACCTTCATCGCCGGGATTGCTGTTATCTTCATACGAACCACTAGCAATGTTGTGGCTAGCCACCTTGCTCCTCCCGCTGACGGCTAGCAATGGTGTCCTCCCCCACTACCGCTGAAGTCCTTGCTCGCCCGTTACTGCGTTGTGCATTCACACCCATGTTCGGATATATCATTTGTAGCGGTTTGATGTCTAGCAAATCAGACAGTGAGGTTCCTGCAGGGGTGGACGGATGCAACGAGTCAATAAATATCCTATCGGAAGCGCTAAGTGACACGTCAGACCGAGAATCCTCACTGCTCGAAATCTCTATGACATTAGCCATCACAAACACCCTAAAACCAAATTGTTAGTTCCAAGCGGATCTAAACTACCCCTATATTAGATTTTATCCAAGAACACCAAGAACAAAAGCACGACAAAACCCAAAAACCAACAGGACAAAACCTTAAACTTACATTCGGCCATCTAGAAAATTATCCACCAAGAATCCTGTATTCAATCACCAAACAGCCCAAAACTAGTTCCTAAACCCCACTAGACCCTCAAACACATTTCAACAACATTATCGTAAATTCCAAACACGAAAGTAAGCATAGAACCAGAACACAAAGCGCACGGGAACACGATTCAAAAGTCTGATGTCACTAACCTTGAATATGTGAAGTGCAGATTTTTCGTGTGCTTGCAGATGTCTAGTTTAATCTTTGGCTAAGTCTCTTTTCTCCTCACTCGATGCTTTCACTCCAAACTCAAAACCTCTCTGCTACAGTCTCTCACAGGCGAACAAGGTTGAAGATGAAGACCAAAGTTTGAAGTACGAAGCAAAGTGTTAACCTCTCTTGTTTCTCCCTCTTTTATGTCAACATCGGATAAATCCGAGCCGTCCATCCTAATGAAAGACTGCACAAGATGCCTACACGTGCCCCACTCCCACACCCACTACCCGAGTTTATAGCGAAGAGACGAGCATGCATTAACTGCTCATTCATTACTTATGTAACGTTATTCTGTCAACATAAATACATTGGCTGACTTAGGCATCGGAGTAGAGAAGACCGCTAACCGCTGTCTCCCTCTGACGCCCTTTGTATTTTACTTGACAGGTAGCGGTAGCGTTGTAACCTCCTCAGCAGCAGTCCGAACCCGGATCAGTGTTAAACAATATTTGGCTACCACTGAATCTCAGACATTATCAGGGCCCGTGCCCAGGCCTAGTCCTATCAAATATAACACTTAGTGGGAAGCCATAGAATTTCAATAAATGGTGGCAGTTCGGCGGGTCATAATGTCTTGATTTCTCTCATGATGTCCACTAAAAAGTTGGCCTTATCAGATCTAGCCAGCGGTGGCGAAGTTAGAAATTCATATGTGGGAGTGCAAATTTCTTCTTCATTAACAACAATTAATTCATGAAATCCCCATTTTGTTATAGTAGCAAATAGCATGACATCTTTAAATTCAACATAAACAAAATGAAAGCATCACGAAAGTATGTTTGGGTGTGCAAATCAAACGGATATTCAATAGACCGAACAAATTAACTATTTATATTCAGTACCGAACAAAGTATTTGTTTGCATACTTTGGTACCATGTTGCCTCCGGCCTTCAGCCCATGCAGCAATTAGAGGTGTCTCTGGAGGTAATCACCGGAGTTAGGTGGTGTGGATGTTGAACGAAGGTGAAATGTAAAGACAAGGAAAGATATGTGTAACTGGCAGATCGCTCTCAATTCATCTCATATGAGCTTTACCAGCAATGCTAGACTTATTTGTTTAGGTCTAAATTGCTGTACGTTCTGTGCTTCTATGGTTTTGTCGATGTCAGCCTTCTCTAGCAAATTAGCCTGTTCATGGCTTCATGCAGACTTTCGTCATATCCATAGCATGAAATTCAAATTACATTACTCGGTAATTTATAGACTATGAAAAATGAGTAAATGAACATAACTCTCCCTTCTCTTTTCGATCAGCTAGATCTTTTCTTGATAATTTATCCAGACAAATAGTCGTAGTCACAAGTCATTATTAGGTTGGCCATTAGGCAAAGACAGATAAGAATAGGAGTATGGTACATGAAAACGAAAAAGGACGATAGGTGGATAAACATGGACCTAATTAAAATCGCTCCTCAAAAAATAAAACAATAAATTAATCTGATGAAGAGGATGAACCGATGAAAGAGCAAAAAGTAATAAAAGAAATTACCCCATTGCTCTCTTCTACAGTTTTTTTTGTGAATATTGATAAGATTTCATTGTTTGCATCGAGCGGTGGAGAAATTAGTCTTGTAGAAGATTTTTGTATCTTGATCATAAACAATTTTCTTCAGTTTTCATTCAATGTATATAAGATAAATAGTTAAATGTTAGCGAAAAGTTATATAATGGCAATTCTAGAGCATCTCCAACAGTAGAATTTATTTTTTAGTTAAATTTAGCTAAACTTGTGAATTATACCTATTGATTTAACAATGTTGCTCCATCAATGATAGCTATTTGTAAGTGATATATTATGTTTCATCGAATCGTAAACTGACATGTGGACAAAAGAGGAGAGAGAATTATAACTTTTGCTTTAGCTATGTAGGATTCTCTAGCTAAATATAGCTAGCCAATTTAGCTAAAGTTAAATATAGCTAAGCTATAGCTAGTCTGTTGGAGCTGAATTTTGCTTCAAAAATAGTTAAATATAGCTAAAAATTAAATTTAGCTACTCTGTTGGAGATGCTCAAGGCCTTATTTGGTTCACGGGAAGAAAATTAATTCATTTGTCTTTTCTATAAAAAGGAAAATGAAATTTCTCAAAAAAAATTTATTCCGATATTTGGTAACATTAAAAAAATTATCAGGAAAGTTGTTAAAAAGTTTGTAATTAATGCAATAAAATAAAGTGTTGTGAGTAATAAATACAATGAATGAAGGAGGTAAAGTGATTCATTTGGTGTTGGAAGAAACCACTTTTCCTCTTATTTTTCCTTCCTTTTGGAGAGTATTTCATTTCATTTTGTATCCCAAATGCAAGAAAGGAACAAGCTTCCTTTCCTAATACTTACTTTCCGGGAACCAAACGTAGCCTAAAATTAATCAAAGTTGAGATGATTCTTAAAAAAAAAATTATAAGATAAGTAGTTATATCTAAATGAACAATCAAACCGATTTTTTGATTCAATGAAAACTAAAAAAAAGTGAGGTGAATTGAATCTAATTTCAAATAACAGATATTTTTCTTTTCATTTTAATCAATTTCACTCTAGATTTGGAGACTAAATTCATTCAAATTAAATGAAATTTTTGATCAATGTTAACATACAATAGAAAGAATCTTATTCTCATTGAAATCGCAAATATCTTGTCACTCTACAAATATCTTGAATACACGATCGTCAACAACAATACAAGTTACTAACCAATCTTAACTCCTAATCCTAAAACATGACTCAACTTGCAAAGTTATTTGAGAAGATTTAAGCAACAAAGTAGATATAGAAACATATTGACTTGTTGACTCATCCGACAGTCCCAATCTGAATCTCTCCCAAGTCTCAACTCCCAAGCCAAAACCCAAATCACTCACAACAAAAAAGTAGAAACCTTTCACAGAAAGAAAACTAGACATGGGCGGTGGCGAAGACGACAAGAAGAGAGGTATATCCACCAGTGGTCATCCTCCTCCTTCGGCTCCCGAGTATGGAACCTTCCAAGGCGTCGCCAACTATCCTCCTCCACCGCCGCCCGGCGGCTTCCCTCAGCCAGTTCCTCCGCCGGGAGCCACCGACCCACCACCTCCGTACTACCCTCCGGGCTATCAGACCGTTCCCGGTAAATCTCTCATTTTGTATTAGCACAACCACTTTCATGCTTTTGTGAGTTTGTCTTGTAATCAGATCAAAGATTGGATTTTTAACTACATGTTAAACTGGGATTGACTGTAAATGGATCACAGGATCAGAGAACCTGTTTGTGTTGATTGGGCTGTGATTGATTGACTTACTAGTCACTGCAACAGCGTTAAGATGCTGTTCTTTATTAGATACTCAAAATGGTACTAAGAGCATGTAATGAATGACTAGATCAGTTATGTAGTGGTATGGTTGGATCGGTTCGGTTTGGTAGTGGTTGCAAAGATCCATATTTCTTTAGTGGGAAGTTTGTTAGTGGGTTGACTTGATTTATATTTGGTTGTTGTTTGTATCCATTTTGTAGTTGGTACGCTGATTGGATCTTCATTTGTCATTGTGTTTTCTTATTGATAACATAGCTAAAGTGAATGTCTTTATTGTTGTTTTAGGTTATGCAGTTGCTGAGGGAAGACCTGTAAGACAGCGGCGCCTGCCTTGTTGTGGTTTGGGTCTCGGCTGGTGCCTGTAAGTTGTTCTGCCAGATGTTTAAATTGATTTGCACTAGATGATAGAAATGACATGGTGCTGTATTTCTTTCCTGTGTTTGGCTCTTATATCCTTGAATGTAAAATTTTTGAATGGACTGGACAACACTGGGGAGGTTCTATGGTGAGATGTGGGCTAAGGGTTCAGTTCTGACCTCGATCATTTGATATTTTGAACTAGTTTAGTAGTGATCTTAGGTACTAGAAATCTTTAATCGAATAATGGTAAAGATTGATGAAGGTTTCATAATGCTCTAAAGTTACAAAACATAAAAGCTGACATGAAATCAACGACAACAATGAATAGATTATTAATAATATTGAGAAAAATCTTTTCTGCGGAAATGTTCAACTGACAAATATGGAACTTAAATAGTATGTTGATGATGATCGGTGATGATAACATAACTACCAGTATTGTTGCGAGACATGACAATTTTAACTATCATTACATTATCATCACTGATCATGATATGTTGCCTTGGGAGTTGGGACGCTTTCCTCACCTTCACACTATTGATTCTGAGGATCTATTCTTTTCACTGCTAGAAATAACAGAAATCAGTTGCTAGCTAGGATGTGGTTAGGTTGTTAATTGTAACAAAACTCTGCTTCTTTTGCAGGTTTATCATTGGTTTCTTCCTTGCTGCTATTCCATGGTATGTTGGGGCGATTATTTTTGTTTGTTCCAGGAATAGGATGGACTACCGAGAGAAACCAGGATATATCGCTTGCTCAGTTGCCGTGAGTAACTTCATTACCTTTATAATTTGTTACCTATCCTTCATCTAAATCTGATCTTTGAGTATGGGCATAGTATTTACTTCATTGCCGTGCTAATTGTGTATTGTTGCCCACAAACACTTTTTTCTGATACTGGTATATGCGCAGGCTATTCTTGCTACAATTGCTATTGTCCTTGGTGCCACAAAGGGAAGTGATGACTGGTAGTCACACGGAGAAGAGTTATATAGCTATTGATGCATATTCAGATTCCTTGAAAGACTATGAGGGGTGTCAATTAGCCTATATACCTAGTGCTTAAACTTGTGGAACTCACTGTAACCTCGAGGATTCATGTTGGTATTGTAATATGTAGCTTAAACTGTGAATGGTGCAATGAAAATGTTAAAAGATGATTATGTTGATATATTGATACTGTTCTTTAATAAATCAGAAAATACACATGATCACAACTTGGGTTGTGTGCCTGAGTTACCAGCTGCTTTAGATAGGATACTTTTGGTAACAGAGCATCAGATTCCTGAAACACCAATTTGTTAAATTGTAGTCCTTTTTTTTCTGCTATGGTTCCTACTCTGCAGTCTGCACGATAAGGAAATGTGGCAAGGATTTGCTTAAATCAATCTTTCCCGTGGATCCAAATATAGTTGTGATACACAGTCAAATAGTGTTGGGAATTCAATTATTCTTTTGTTCATACATCGCCGAACAGATTTGAGCTGTCGAGGATCATGTACTATTCACTTTCCCCAGGAGTATGAGCTGTCAATGAGCCATGGCAACAGACCAGATAATGCCTCTCCTTCATAAAGACATAAAGTGACCACACCACTTCAAACTCGACACTGGTTGGGCTGCGATGCCGACCCAAGGACAAGAAGGTTAGGAGCTAGTAATGTAAACAACAATGGTGCTGTTACAACTTGGAGAATTAAAACCAAAAACTGGACTGTTCAAAGTAAAATTACTTTGAGACCTGTGTTGGTTCTCAGTAAATTTATTTTAGGCCCAAACAACCTGAAGTTGCAGAAAATTGAACAGTTATCTTCTCTCTTTGTTACTTTTAGCCAGAGTATTGAAGGGGCAAAATAACACAATTATCCTAGTAATCAATGCTTTGCCACTTTTATCACCTGCTTCCACAGTTTCACCACCAGAGTATTAACATCTCTAGAGTTTTAAGATACAAATCGGCAATGCCGATGGTCTCTTTAGAAACTCTTTTACGAAAATGCTGTTTTGGAAATCCTGAAAAACCAGGCCAGGCTTGTGCCGCTTGTTCAAGTTAAAGATCTAAGGCAACCAAGTAAGCCAATGTGTTTGTGCTCTTTTGAGTAGGAGCTTAAGGTATGCATGTCATCATGATCAAATTTCCGATAAAGCTAAACAAGGTTGGTAAGAACGTACACAATTAAAAACAAAACGACTGCAAATAGATTCGTATATAGTAAGGTCAACATGGTGCTTTTACAACTTCAATAAAGAATTAATCCCTCTGAAAACAATAGCTGGACCATTCAAAGTCATATATAGTACGGTCAACTTGGTGCTTTTACAACTTCAATAGAGAATTAATCCCTCTGAAAACAAAAGCTGGACAATTCAAAGTAAAATTACTGTGAGACGTGTTTAAGGCCTCAGTGAATTTATAACCTGAAGTTGCAGCTCATATAGACTCAACCTCACACGTCTCTGAAGCTCTTGGAAACATACGTAAATTCCTCTGCAACTCCTTTGCTTCTCCACAATTATTCCTTAACGTAGAGATGGTCATCGTCCTCAAAACTTTACTATTCTTCAACGAGTACTTCACGACTTCCATCTCTTCCGGATGTCCTTGTGCAAATAGTCTTCAGCTTTGACATTAAACAAAGAGGCACAGCTTGTAGAGTTTCGAATGGATTCTCCGAGCATTGTTGAGTCGTACAGTCACAGCTGTCAAACTGATGACGATTAATTCATAGAATGAACAAAACCTGAATTGTTAAGAGCTGTATATTTATATCATATTGTATTAGTAGGCACGCATACCATCTCTGTTCAGCTTTACTATGAATCTATTTGCAATAGTATATTTTTGATTGTATATTTTCTTATCACCTTGTCAAGCCTTCTTTTTAATTACTTAGATGGCAACATAAGGATTGACCAAGTGAAATGGTGATTGAAAAGATAATTGTGTATAATATATACAAAACTTACCTCCTCTGGTAAATCATGGATTCGGTGAGCATTTCAGAACCATATTCCATGGTCTAATGCAGCAGAAGGTCCCATATGAAATCAAAAGGCTATCCAGTATATAGAGAATTGGGAATGATTGACATGGATGAATTTAGGGCAATCTTTAGGTTGTTTATATTGGCAAATTGAGAGAATTCTAGAACAAGCGTTGCTGGAAAGTAGAATGGGTTTCCTTATATGCTTTAAATTGGTTGGTGAAAAACAACGGGGTCACAAATCAAATGTATGGTCATCGGTTTTGAACTTTTAGTAAGGATGTAAACCTGATCGCTAATGACCATGAATCTTGTAGTTACAAATCAAATCTGTGTGGTCATCGGTTTTGATAAGAACGTAAACTTTTTTTTTTTGAGATGAATGGTGTCAAACTTTATTAAAAAGAAGTAGCTAGTGATTACAAAGTTCATGAGTAATTACCTTATGAAGAAAAGAAGGAACAAAAGAATAAAAGGAAGCTTGGCCCGTAGCAGATGCCTGTGCAGCCATTAGATTCGCTGCCTTATTTGCATCTCTTCTTGTATGCACTATCCGAACATTAGCTAAGAATGTAAACTTGGTCGCTAATGAACATGAATATTGTGGTTACTCACCCTTGGCGAATAAAATGTGGTTGAGATTAAAACACTTCTTGTCCGGTAACGTTTTTAAAAATGATTTTTCAAAAACCAATTTTGAAAATAAAAACAAGAAAACAAGATTGGATTTTTGAGATCCAAAAATGTGTCCGGTAGCTTATTCCGAAAACAATTTTCAAAAACGAGAGAAGATTGCGACTAGAGATGAGAGAGAGACCTGAGCAGAAGATAGCGACTTGAGAATATGGAAGAAGAGAGCACATTCTTTTTTTCTTTGTTTTGGAAGATATATCTCCGTGTTTTCTAAAATATGAGAATGAAAATGTGAAAACGTCTATTTGTCGTTTTCCTGTTTTACGAGTAAAATAAAAAATTATTTTCAAAAATTATTTTCTGCATTTTTGAAAACAGAACAACGAACGCATTTTCAAGCCATTTTCATTTTATAAAATGAAAAAGATGACTTGAAAACCTTACCGAACGCCACCTTAATAATCTTTAGGTTATTTATATAGGCAAAATGAGACAATTCGAGAACAAGCGTTTCTGGAAAGTAGAATGGGTTTTCTTATATGCTTTAAATTGGTTGATGAAACACAATGGGGTCACACATCAAATGTATGGTCATCGGTTTTGAACTTTTAATAAGGATGTAAACCTGATCGCTAATGACCATGAATCTTGTAGTTACTCACCCTTGACGAATAATATATGGTTGAGATTAAAATACTTAATAACCTTTATGTTGTTCATATAGGCAAATTGAGACAATATGAGAACAAACAATTCTAGAAAGTAGAATGGGTTGGTGAAAAACAACGGGTCACAAATCAAATCTGTGGTCATCGGTTTTAATAAGGATGTAAACTCGGTCACTAATACCATGAATCTTGTGGTTACTCACTCTTGGCGAATAATATATGGTTGAGATTAAAACACTTAATAATCTTTAGGTTGTTTATATAGGCAAATTGAGACAATTCAAGAACAAGCATTTCTGGAAAGTAGAATAGGTTTTCTTATATGCTTTAAATTGGTTGGTGAAAAACAATGGGGTTACAAATCAAATATGTATGGTCATCGGTTTTGATAAGGATATAAACCTGGTCGCTAATGACCATGAATCTTGTTGTTACTCACCCTTGACGAATAATATATGGTCGGGATTAAAACACTTATAATCTTTGGGTCGTTTATATAGGCAAATTGAGACAATTCAAGAACAAGCGTTTCTGGAAAGTAGAATGGATTTTCTTATATGCTTTAAATTGGTTGGTGAAAAACAACGGGGTAACAAATCAAATCTGTGTGGTCATCGGTTTTGATAAGGATGTAACCCTGGTCGCTAATGACCATGAATCTTGTGGTTGCTTTTCATTTTTTATTTTATTTTGAGGATTGACTTTATTGTTCACTATCAATAAAGTATTTAAATTTTTCAGGGTTACTTTCGTAAAAAAATTCAATTTTGGGTGACAAGCCCTCTTTTCTTAATAATAGTATAGACATTAATTAATTTTTTTTTTCTTTTAATATTTGGAAGTTGAGATCTATATTTGGGAAAATGGTATGTTATGCTCGCCTAAGTGTCAGTTTAAGGAACTATGAGGAACAAATGAATTTAGCCATATGTTTTAAGTTTAGAGTAATGTGAACCACATTTTGGTATACCACCTAGAGCTTATCTTATGTGGCAACATATCTGACATTGTCATATCATTTAATGAAAGTTTATAATTCGTGAATGATTATACCATATCGATCTGCTGCCACAAAAGATGGGCTTTAGGTGGTACACCAAAAGGTGGTTCACCTAGCATTACTCTAAATTTAAAATTGAAATTATATATAACTTAAAACTGTGCATTTATTTTCAGCTATTAGATTCACTTATCCCTCATAGTACCTGAAAAACTATCTCTCAAGTGAACAATACTCTCTTAATAATAGTGTAGAGTTGAAGTTGAGTTTAATATTTTTAGGCCAAACACATGAAGATGTACTTCAATGATGTTCACAAAAATGGTGGTCGGGTCTATTTCGTTGCTATTTTTATTGTAAATTTAGCTAATTTTATCAATCTTTTTTAGGGAATGTCATCTATAGAAGTTTACTGTCTTTTTACCGTGTTACTACAACTTTTGATGGCTATAACATTACTTTTTAAAGAAAAATAAGCACGTAAATGAAAAATATCCCTAACGTGAAATATTATGACTAGAATGAGAAAAAAGTTAATAGTAAATTGGTTTTTTTGTTTTTTTTGGAAAGAATGGATGATGCGACTTCCCTCAAGCATTAATTAATGAAACTGTTGAACACAAGAGGGGCATGGAGCCTAAACCCCTGATTACAATAAGCATTTAGAGGACATCCCGAAATAATATCAGAAGTCTCTACAAAATACATGTATTCAAACAAGCACCAATTAGCAAATTAAGAGTGCACTACTGGCTACTCCATTTTCTTTGACAGAGCAATGACATACCAGAAAGATAACCCGACTACAATGAAGTATAATTACCAAAATCACAGCTTTTCCACTATGTTACCTCCGGAAAATAAATCCGACCACTCAATTTCATCCTGCGACAAGGAGGCTGCAACCATTTAACAATGAATCGTCACTTCGTTAGGCTAGACAGGGCACTTAGAGTGCATACACAGGCATTTAACCCGACTAACCCTACAAAATATATGTTGGGTCGACTTATTTCACGTCAAAGGCGAGACAACACTAACCAACTAAAACAAATAAAACTAAAACAGAGATCAAAATTACCAGCCCAATGTGACAAACTTAGACCTAGAGTAAAACCCCAGGCCCAAGCCACACCAAGCCCAGGATAGTCCCAACATCGGATAATGGCCAATAGAGCCCAAACCTTGATTCCAGCCTGATACGACTTGGGCATAGTTGTCTCAACCACCATCGCGTCTCCC
Source organism: Rosa x damascena (assembly GCA_001662545.1). Classification (NCBI taxonomy): domain Eukaryota; kingdom Viridiplantae; phylum Streptophyta; class Magnoliopsida; order Rosales; family Rosaceae; genus Rosa; species Rosa x damascena. Next base: position 28,218 of record LYNE01002872.1, read on the forward strand.
AGATCAGCACGCAGTCGCCTCTTTCAGACCCCGACTACTGTCAACTCATCATCTCCATCACAGTTCCGACAGATCTCCTCCTCCACCATCACAACCCCAAACCACGAGGGTTTGATACGAGGAACTGCCATCTCCGGTAGAGATCCAGTACCAAGCCTCTCATCGACGCCGACCGCTACAAGATTCGATCGGATCCGCCTACAAACCGAAGCTCCAGATCAGATGCGAACGCCGGCCACGCAACCGGTCACCTTCTTCAGCCATGAACCTTCCTTCTGTGCCTCCGTCACTTTCAACTGGAACCCAGGCAAGAGCAAACCTTTCAGCCATAAACTTCGATTACCAGACCAACCTCCTACACCAACATTCCGTCCGGCCACACTCGACGTATGTCGGCGAGGCCAAAGGCTTGCTCCCACTCCACGACACAGCCGGACGAGAACCAGTAAAACCAGCTATAAGTTTTCTAGGGTTTAGGCACGTGGAGCGCATACAAGTTGAAAAGTTTAAGTATTGGCTTGTTTAGTAAATTATTATTGGAAATAATATAATTAACTTTTTTTTTTAGAATTATTTGGTATAGGAGGAAACCTTATTTTCTCTAGCAGCGCTCGTTCTCATGCTAACATTATCGCCGCCTTCTTGTGTCCACGATGAACAAGGTGGCCAGCTTCGAATCTCAAGACTTTTAGGTCTGATCCTCTTCCTACCATTTGACAGCGGTGTCATGGGTTATGGCGGTAGTGGTGTTGCAACCGCCAATTCAGAGCTATTGGGTTGGGGCCTAAAATATCTAGGGCTAGGGATTGTGGGGTCCATTAGGGGGTCTAACGATTTTGGGCTCAACAATTTTGATGTTGGGGTCCTATGCCGATTAGGCGCAAGGTTTTGAAGAGAAATGTTGGTGAGGATAGGCACTCCAACCCTAAGGGGAATCGAAGGAGATAGTGCTTGCCTAAGGTTTAGTCTTGGTTTAGTCTATCCTACTTGAAGATCTTCTATGAGTCTTCTTAGAAATGTTGCACAATATGTGTACTACAATTGCGTGCTCAGCGCATATTAAGTAACAACCTATATTTTCCTTTGAAGGCGAAGTTTCTTTTGTTAGTTTTGGGCTCTTGTGCTTTAATGTTTGTTGGAGTAGTTTATGTACCAAAGTAGGTGTAGACCTATGTCTTGTATTGGTGTATGTACTATTCCAGCCTTTGAGGTTGTTTTCATTTATCTAATGAACCGTTTTACCCTTAAAAAATAGCTATAGATGAGTTCAAATCTTTAACGGAGAGTGAAACATTGGATAAGTAAATTACCAAATGAAATTCTTAGTCACATGTTTTTTTTTTTTTTT
>LYNE01002872.1:29598-45284 GCA_001662545.1 Rosa x damascena
CATTTTGTGCATAAGATGGAAGAAAATATACTAATTAGCACTCGTTTTGTGTATATGACATTTCTTGATCTCCAACAATAAGTTGGTGGAGGTCTAAATTTCGAATCTTTCTGCCCTCCCAAGTAAACAAAAATCCATGACTATATATACGTGCGCGCGCGCTATTCTAGACTTCAATGACAAAAAGTACTTTCCTTACATAATTCAAACATTAAGATTGTCTATGTAGTTATGTTGAGGATTTCTTTCACATTGAGAGCTGGATTTGCACAAAGCTAAATGTGTAATGTTATTGAGCTTGATCTCTATATTCTTTTATATTTTTGAAACCAGGCCAGTACGACTGTTCTCAAGCCTTAATCATTAATGAAAGTGCAAATTATAATCCTGAGATAATTATGAGAGTTTGTACAAAAAGTATGTATTCTAACATGCATAATTAGCGAAGAATGTACTTTTCGCAACTCTATTCGCTTTACAAAGGTGGTAACATACCGAAAAGTAAATGCTTACTCGAAACCATAATATACTAATAAGATCAGCTTTTTCACTATGTAGCCACCGAAAAAAAACAAATCCATTGACACTTAGTTTTATTCTGTCACTAGGAGGTTGTAACCATTTGACAAAGTAAGGAATTCACAGCCTAATTAGGGCACACAAGGTGCGTATTCTGCCATAGAGCCCACATCACCTTACCACAACTCAGTAGAGGCCGACTTAATTAAAGCCATATCATACTAAAAGTAAAAACATAAATAAATAAAAACAGTAAAGACAATACTTCACCCCAATTTGGGCCCAAAGTATGAGTTCAGGACCACAAACTATCCAACATATTGTTGAGAAAATAACCCATTGGGCCAGCCCACCCCTTTGGTATCGCAACCGCTATAGTCAAACAACCATCACCCGTGAACAATTACTAACAACACCCACTCTACCCGATCTGGAGCATTTCTCTCCAACCATAACCACCTACGCTTTTCCATCTCCGAACTAGATCAAATCTGCAACCAGATCCAAAACAACTTGATATGGAGACTTTTCTTATCCATGCTCCTCTAGACTTCAAGATCTGAGTATCGATGAACAATAGGAGAAGACGTGGTGAAATTGAACATCATTGAGCCTCAGCTTAGAATATTTAAAATAAAAAAATAAGGAAGTGCAGTGAAACTGAAATTGAAATTGAAAGTGAAGATGAAGAATTGAAGTATATATTAGTTACGTGGTAATTTAAGGAATTGAAAGGTAGAAGGCTAGAGCTACAAAATGATTGCAAAATGATGATTTAGAAGATATTGGTTATAGAATTTACCTCTGATAAATCAATGATTCGATGAGTAATTTAGAAACATAATCTGATTCTTTGGTCTTAGCAACATTTTCCTATACAATGCCCCAAAAGATTTGGCAAGTCCCTTTATGAAATTCAAAACCTATCTAACTGAATAAAGAATTGAGAAGTATATAAGATCTGTGCACAAATGAATGTGACTTGTCTTTAGGTCATTTTTATAGGCGAACTGAGAGGGTTCTAGAACCAATGGTTTTGGAAGTAAAAAAGGGTGTTCTATATACTTTGAATTGGTTGATAAATTAAAAACAAAGGGTGACATTGGTTTTGACACATTCATGTATTTATTTCTTTAAGAAGAAATAAAGACTTCATGGGATAAGAGAAAGCGTCTCCGAGCTTCTTGGAGCGACTTTGGATTCTAAACTTAGGTTTCGACTGGCAGCAGCGTTATTCCTTTAGGTAAGGCGGTGTCAGTGGAGCGGCAAGGTACGATGGCTGAGCGCAGCGGTCCTCAACGTTGATCGTGGGTTGCGGCAAGAGGTTTCTGATTGGAGGCCTCTCTAACCATGTTTTTTCTGGGTTTGAGTCAACCCTTGAGTGTCCTGCTGCGTTAGCGGCGATTGTTCTCTGATCTCTGTCAGATTTAGTAGCCGAGGGTCATTCTGGGTGGCTGGTTTCGATAGGTTTGGAGGAGGTGGGTCGAGGGCAACTTCGATCTCCTTGGTTTTGGCCGATGTGTTGGTGATTAGAATTTGCAGAGTTGCGTCATTGAGTCGCCGGAGGCAGCATCGAATCGCTGGTTGGTTTACAAGTGCTCAGATTGTAGAGCGTCTATTTTGTAATATTTGCAGGATTGATTTGACTGGTAGTTCTAGTTTTATGTTGCACCGGTTTGGAGAGGCCACTGATGCTGTGGCGAGGAAGGCCACTGGAGGTCTGGTCGGCGGCAGCGGCATCAATGGCTGCGTGGCAGAGAATGGCCTGTGCCTTTGCTAGGGTTGCTCATGTTTGAGCTTTGACTGTTGGGCCTGAGCTTCGATATGGGTTTCTTGGGCTAGATCAATGGGCTTTAGAGAAAGGTGTCCTACCACCCTCATTTATCACTTACTGATGACTGATGAGGGTGGGTCTGGCCTAAGAGGTGGACCTTCTTGGGCAGTTGGGTCGTGCAATGGTCCAGGACCAATTGTTGCCAGATCAAGACTGCTACGAGAGTTGGTAATTATCTGGAATAAGATTGGCGCAAGCCTTTGTGAGTTTGGATAAGCTTCTATGAGTCTTCTATGACATTTCTAGTTTCTTGCTTGTACCACAATTGCGTGATTGGCAAGAGAGAGCTAGTTGAATGATTTCCTTTCTGTAGAGGACGTGGTTTATTCATTCTTAGATAGGCTTGCTTAAAAGCGAGCATTCCAGAGATTTAATGATCTGCTTTAACTTAGATAGGTTTGTTCGGATTTTCTTTCGAGTTTTGCTTATGTAAGTTATGGTAGACTCTAGCATTTGGCTGTTGATCTAATGAATTCAACTTCTGTTTCAAAAAAAAAGAAAAAAAAAGAAGAAGAAGAAATAGATATTTCATTATAGGATGGTTCTACTTAGACCTCCTAATTTGCTCTTTGGATCTCCCATCCCAATTTTTTTCAACAAACTTCCTATTTTGTCTTTGTTTGTATTTTAATTTTAATTTTTTTTTTATACCTCCTATTATGATACGTGCAGTTCCTTTGAACATCAATTTTTTTTATCTTTGTCCAGTAAGGAACTATATACATAGAGAGGAGAGGAAGGATTAATATATGACCACACTACCAACTTTAAAGTCTAAATTCTATACATGGCGTGGAGGGCCATTGACATGTTTGTCAAAAGGGATAAATACAGGCATACAACAGAGTATTTAATTGAGAACTACAAGTGCAATTGTGTTAGAGTACAGAAGAAGGGCCAAGTTGGAGGCTACGTTCTCAACCCAAAAACCCACAAAAATTTCTGGGTTCTTGCATAATTTAAAACCACATGCACATCTCAAGTGATGTAATCTGTTCTTTATTCATCCTACTTTTTCTCTTTAATTTCTCATGGCTACGGAGTTATGAAGTGCATCACAAATTTTGAATAAAAAAAATAAAAACTCTATGATTCATATTTGTCAATTGGCTAAGAACAATTGCGAAGAAAGAGAGTGTTTTTAGAATAATGACTCTTGCGTATCGATGACATTCATTCTATATATTCAGTTTTTTTTTTTTAATAAAAGAAGGTTAAAAACTTAAAATAGGGATTAAATTTTGACAAAAATTTTGATAGGTTCAAATAGCAAATTAGGAGGTCTGAATAGAACCACCCTTCATTATATCAAAAAGTCAGAACATATCTCTATGTACTTGTACTTAGTTTTGACAGATTCATGTATTTAAATCAAATTTAGAGCATTAATTAGTATTTGCTAAAAATTCCAATCCTTCTTGAGGATCATTTTCTCTTTCTGGCAAGTAGGTTACCGTAATTGTGCTTGGCTGCCATATGTGAACAATAAATTTTGCCAAATATTGAAAACATTATGAAACAAACATAAATAAGAAGTAATTTATTGTATTTCCAAAAAAAATAATATCATATTATAGAAAGCAATAATATACGGGGTTGAAAATAATTGTTGACCTTAATTAAGACCTAAGATTTGATTCCTCACTACTAGAATTTTGTTCATAGACATCACCTAATTTAAATCGGTCAAACTTGCACATGATGTAAAAAAGTAAGTTGACATCGTTTTAGAAAAATACCGATTTAAACCTATATCATTAACATCAGTTCTTAAAATGACCGATGTTAAAATTTTTGTTTTAAAATTTGCAGGAACCCAATTTTCGTAAACTCTAAACAAAAACAATCAGATCCTCAACAATTGAAAACATGGAAGAACGAAAAAGAAAAAAAGGGGGTGGGTTTAGAAATTCATACACCGATCAGAGATGAGAAGCCAGTCGTGCCGAATCACCGCCTCTCTCTTGCAGTCGCCGAGCTTCGATTCGAGAGAGTAAGATGCAATGGTGCCTTTTAGAACGGCCTGGATGATGTTAGCATCCTCCTCAAAGCACAATACGGCTCAGGGTCGGCATCGACGTTGTCGTCGGGGGAGGGCAGCAGCGGGAGTCGATGAGGTCAGCAGCAGGAGCCAATGAGGTCGTCATCGTCGTCCCAGGCGTCGTAGCAGCGGGAGTCGTGAGATGAAGGACTGAACAAAGTGGATGCTGAAGAAGCAGAGGAGGTAGATGAAGGAGGCGATGAGGGTAACGATGGCGGCGAGTTTCAGTGAGGAAGAGAAGAAGCTCAAGTTTGGAAGGAGCTCGAGACTGAGCTTAGGGTTCCTGTTTTAGTTTTGGGGTAACCCATACCCAAACTTGAGCTCCTTGTCAGCATCACAAACCTCCTCCTTCATCTTTATCCTCGCTGCTGTGACGGTTGGGCTAGTAAAAAAAATGACGCCTTCAGAACTAAAAGTTTTTCAATTCATGGTTGTTCTCTGTAGGAAAGGGCACTGGGTCAGACTGATCATTTAAGGTACTCTCTTTGTTGCTTTAAAGCTTTGAATTTGATAATGTAATTAAAATTATTTTGAATTTTTCTGGTTATTTTATTGTTAGAGTGATTGGATGGTGATGTTGCTTCGTTGTTTCACTTCTGTTGCCAATTTCATTGGTAAGCAATGCTAGAGGTTAAGCTTAGAATGGTGTAGTTAAATTCAAGTTTAGTTCTTTCTGGGCAATGATAATCTGTAAACTATGAACATGGATAAATAATCACAGAACACCCTTGTAAAATACACTGATAAAGAAACAGAAGGGATGGATGATTCCACAAATGTCTGAAAGTGATATATGTTTTCTTTTCTCAATTCGATGCTAACTGTGTAGATATGATCATTAATTCTTAATCTGGCATTTGGATAATCCAGACAGGCTTCTGGACTGAATACTAGATTTGTTGATGTCGTATGTTAGTTGGAGTGAGTAGTAACTGCTCTTCTCTTCCCTCTTGAATTCATAAGATTTGGGAATGTTTCTGATTCGGATTTGATTGATATGCTATCGATGCATTTATATGTATTTGCTATATGATTTGGCAGTAGTGGTATCATGGGAGTTGTATGATTTTAAGGACCACTTCTAATCTCCTTGGCATGTTTCTTGCTTTTACTTTTTCCCCTTTCTTTCTAATTCTCTTGGTTTCATATTTCAGGTTGTACATCTTGGAAAACAGGATTAACTCGGGATAAGGCTAAAATGCTGGTAATTTATCTCTTACTCTCTTTCTTTTATAGGTTTTTGCTTGGTCAAGTTGAAGAGTTGACATGTGGTTGTTAATACCAGTCCAAGTGAAGGCACTTCTCAGGTTTGCTAAGTAGAAGAAACCAATGCATGCTCTAGCCCAAGATTCCATAGCCTTATAGTTATAGGTTTGTTATTGGTGATTCATTTCAAATATAATGAACACTGTAAAAGCAGTTTGCGCTTACCCTATAAGAAAGTGACTAGCTATGCTAAGAATGAAATAAAAAAAGAAATGTGAAGTGTATAGGAACCATTGTTTGTTTATTATTCCACTTAATTTTAGTTTCACTTTCACTAAACATACTCTGTTGTAAGTGTCTTTTTGTGCTATACATGTAGTAGATAGATCCATTAGTAGAACTACAAATTGCATGTTATCCACATGTTTTTCTATAAGTCGAAATGCCTCTTGCCATTTTCTTACTACAATAATGTTTATTTCCATGACCTTATTGACAGGGACTTTATATGAGGGCAATAGAGTTGCTGAAAGCTCGAGCATTTGAGGTGGAAGGTATGTTAATTTTGTAGTTTGTGGCATATATTGTTTTCCCCTAGGAGAAGCAAAGGTAGATAAGTTTGGTATTGTAAGTGGCATCACACTGACATGTATACTGTTTTTGAATAAATTGGGTCAATGAACTTAAATGTAAGTCCTTCCTACTTTTACAGTACATATAACTTAGACTTATGCATATGAATCATATTCTTCACCCGGTTATCAAGGTTTCATTACACAAGGTTTCTTAATATAGTATGCATTTTATTTTTTTTCATTTGAAGTGGATTAATGGGCTGTGTAATGTGCATTTCTGGATTGGTCATATTAGTTATCCATGCACCACATTTTGATATCAGACATTCATTTTATGTCATAATCCTTTTCCTCTCTATTCTTCATATTTAATCTTATATTTTAAGAATTGGCCAATTTGGGATGACTGCGTAGTATTTACACACAGCTCTTAACAAATCTCTTTAATAGCGTTCATTGTTTAAATGACCATCAGGTTGAAAGCTATGCCTCTACTACTGAACAATGCTTGGAGAATCCATTGGAAACTCCAGAAGCTGTACCTCTTTGTTTAACGTCAAAATTGAAAACTATCGCCATAATCAGATTCAAAGGACACCGAGAAGAGATGGAAGTCCTAAAGTACTTCTTAAAGAATAGTCTAGCTTTGAAGACGATGACCATCTCTACGGTAAGGAATTGTGGAGATGCAAAGCAGGTGCAGAAGAATTTACATATGTTTCCAAGAGGTTCGGATACTTGTCAGGTTGAGTTTAGATGAGCTGCAACTTCAGGTTATACCGAGGCCTAAAACAAGTCTCTATTGAAGTTTTTGTTTTCAGAGGATTAATTCTGTATTGAAGTTGTAAAAGGACCATCTTGACCTTATCTATTTGCAGTCGTTTTGTTTTTAATTGTGTAAATTAGGTTATCGGAAATTTGATCATGATGACATGCTTACCTTAAGCTTCCATACTCGAAGGCACAAACACATTGGCTTACTTGGTTGCCTTGGATCTTTAACTTGAACAAGCCTGGCCTGGTTTTTCATGATTGCTGTTTGGAATTTTCGTAACAGAATTTCTAAAGAGACCATAGCATTGCCTATTTGCATCTCAACAGAACCTCAAGACTCTAGAGATGTTAATACTCTGGTGGTGAAACCGTGGAAGCAGGCGATAAAAGTGGCAAAGCATTGATTGCTCGGATAATTGAGTTATTTTGCTCTTCAATACTCTGGCTAAACGTACCAAAGAGAGAAGATAATTGTTCAATTATCTTATAACACTGCTTGAACTTGTTAAAGCCAGTATGGTCTTGAGGATTGATGTTGGATACTGTGATATATACTTATATAGCTCAAACTGCATGTGAACTAGTGCAATGAAAATGGTAAAAGATGATTATGTTGATGCATGGTTGGATTGATAGTGCTCAGGAATTACATATGTAAACAGCACTAGCCCACGACATTGCACCCGTAGGTTATATATATAGCTAGGTCTCTAGCTATATATATATTTGAACAGAGTTGCAATTTCATTCATGGATTAAGGTTAAATGCCTTAAGAAAGACTCAATGTGATATACAATGCATTTGAATTTTGATTGGTGGAGCAAGAGAGCAAGAGAAAATTTGAAATCACAGGGTTGGGGCTCTTTCAACATTTCCAGAGATCACAGTAAGCAAGTTGTTGCCAAAAGGATCACTGAGATGCTTAGATAGGTTTTCAACAGGACCTTCTCCGGTCACATAAGCTTGGATGAAGAAACCGAGCATGGAAAACATGGCCAGTCTACCGTTCTTAATCTCCTTCACCTTTAAAAGTGCAGCCTGGTCGGGATCCTTTGCGAGCCCCAATGGGTCAAATGGACCACCTGGGTGAAGCTTGTCCTCCAAATCCTACCAGGAGAATAACACAACAATAAGATTTGATTGAAGGCCACAGGTAAGTAAACAATAACCAGACCAACTTATTTTCTGATTCTGATATGCTTGTCTTGAACACCGAAATAGTTGGACTAACATTCAAGAGATGCAACATCCTGTTCTTGGTTTGAACAGAATAATTGATTTAGATAAGGGTAAGTACTAAATGTTTTAGTAACATACCAAACCATTTGTGAGTCTGTAGTATTCTGCTCCTCCAAGAAGAACGACCTCAGCAATAACAGCAACAGCCAGGTTAATAGGTATGCTCTTGCCAAAGTAGTTCAATGTGTTCCCATCAAGGAGTAGAGCTCCAGTCTGCGTTCATGTCATGTATACAAAAGTCATGATTTAAGTTGGTACACTTGATTAATGAGATTGTCATCAAATTGTTTCTAACTTCATCTTAATTAGTCCTAGTACTTGAGAATTAAAAACTGAGAATCTACATGCAGATTTCTAATTCAGAGCCAACCTTGAACCAAACGGCTTCAGGCCCGCAGTTAGCACCAAATTTGTTGAAGGCCTCTGGGATGATGAACCCAGCTGCACCAAGCATAGCCCAACGAGCATGGATCAACTCATATGCTTGGTATCTGCAATCAAATAGAGTAGTCCTCATAAATTAAACTGTTCTATTTATAGATTACATATAACAAACTCTTAAGGACAGAAAGACAGAGGATAAGTATAGTGTTACATACTTGCTGAAGTTTTCTGGCTTCTTGCTTAGACCAAAAGGATCATAACCATAACTGCATATATCCACAGTTGCACAAACGTTATAACAACAAGACAATCCAAGATATATTACAGATTTATTCATAGACTAAATAGTACATTTATTCAAGTTAGTTTTATGGTTTAACTTTAACATAGCTTAATTACAGATGAAGGGGCCGGGTTCGTTTTCGGTACATTAGTGTATCGATACATTAAGTAGACTAGTTCGATACACAAAAGTAGACCAGCTCCATGCATTCATAGACTAGTTTGGCTAGATCTCGAGCTAGTATACAACTATAAGGAGCTGGTCATTTGCTTCAAGGAGTTAATCTACCATGATGAACAGTACATTTCTTTGATCATAATTATATGGTTTACCCTTCACATAGCCAGCGATACTTAAAAAGAAATAAAGATAACAGATTCACAAAGTAGCCAGTAGAATCTTACTCTCCGGGAACTTCTCCGGTCAAGTACTCTGGGATCTCCGATCGGTCCAAGAGCCCCGAAGGCAAGTAAATTCTTCTTTCAGGACCTGAAACAAACAAACCCCCATAATGTGCATTGTCGTCAATTACCGTTACACCAACCAAACCAAAACCATAGTGATTATATATGTTTGAAGTGAAGTGTGTTCATAGAGTACTTACCATACCACTTTGAGAGCTCATCGCTCTCGGGAGCAGCGGCTACCTTGGCCTTGGGAGGTGCAGCCTTCTTCTTTCCGAAAAGAGCGACGGTCTTGAAGGTGGCTGGGGTGGTGGCTGTGGGAGCTGACCGGGCTGCGCCGCTGAAGTTGCTCTTGCTCAAGGGAGTTCCGAGCAACTCCGACATACCAACCGGCGATGTTGCAAGAGAAGCCATTTGATGAACTGAGTGGAGTGTTGAAGCTGCAAGTGATAGCAAGGTTGTGGTGGTACGTGACTAAGTGTTAGTAGTGGAAACTATGGGGCTGAGAAACGTTATGCTATAAGCTTGAGCTGGTGGATGTGGACCTGCCACCTTGGATTTCTTGTCCGTGTCCGGTGATTGGTTTCTATGGAACTTACGCAATCCATTGCTCGGATTTCATAGGGTGGATTTGCTGATTTGGCAGATGATGCTGCCGAGGTGTGGAATTTATTGGATAACATGTTCTATCCAATGTTTATGGACTATTTTTCTTTGTTAGTCTCAAATAAATGTCTTTCTCATCTGTCATTAGTCTGTCCTGAAAATGTTTGTGATCCCTACACACAGATGGACGAGTAAATCAATCAATAAGACAACTCACAGAAACACACTGAAAATTAATTGTACGGTAATTTTATTTGAAACTTTTAAATTTTGGTTTTAGAAGGATTCTGTTATTGAACTGTAAAATCATAAGCCTTTAGAGTTAACTCAAACAGTAGGGGGTTGAGAATTGAGGTAGGATTAGACTCGATCTGTTCTCTTCCAATGTAATCAAAAACAAAAGAAAAAGCCTCATTAAACTACTATTTAAATTTGGTGCTCTATAAGAATTCTCTTTTTTTTTTTTTTAATAAAAAAAAAGTTGCAAAAGCATATAGCAACATCCCCGTGAATTTTACTAATATTTTATTTGAAGTATATCTGTTCTAATCTGTATATTTTTCTTATTAACCTTGTTTATGTAAAAGAATGAAAAAAATCTCACATCAAAGAAGTGACGTGATAAACTACAACATAGAAGTGAAATGCGTACTACTAACTACAACATAGAAATGAATTACGTACTACTAACTATAACATAGTAAATTTTGTACTACTAATTGCTCCATAACTTCATGGCAACATAAGGAATTGAAAAGTGGCAGACTGAGAGCCAATACCGATACATTAAAACATATTGACTTGTAACTTCAACAAGCCCGGATCTGGTTTCCGATCATGATTGCTGTTATTGTGAAACCAAACAGTTTGTTAAGAGATCATCAGCATTGCTTATTTGTTTCTCAACAAAAGTTGGTGTGTACACGTCAGTTCTCCGGTGGTGAAAGGCATGTGATGGAAGTGGCAACGGTTTTACTCTGCAGCTCTGCTAATTCTGTTGTTTTACCCTTCTACAAATGCGCTGCTAAACGCAGTACCACAGGGATCAATTTTTCTCTACCGGTGTTTTAACTTGTGAAAGCCCATACATACATGTTTGGTGCTATGAGATACTGTTCTGGAAGCAAATTAAACCAACAGGAATCGAAGAAGAAACTGTTGCTTTTTTTTTATTTTTTATTAATGTTGCTTCAAGCGACTAGAGCAGTCGTTACACCACTATCAGCACTAANNAAAAAAAAAAAAAAAAAAAAAAAAAAACACCATTATTCTGCTTGTTATTACAAACTTTGCTCACATGATAAGCAAAACACTACACATATTATGGCTACAGCAGCAAAGAGGAGTATATGATGTTCCAATGTTCATTTTCTGTTTGGAAGTTGGTTTGTGCGAAAATCCATACTAATATGATGCCCTCCCTTAAAAGAAACCAAAGATGCTGTTGGAATTGGAAGAGCAAAAACATACGGCTCGGTGGAAACATGCTTCCGCAGGAAATCTTTGCTGCACACTTCAACTTAAGCCTGCATTTATAACAAAGATATTAAATTAAAATCTCCAACTTTGGCATAATTTTTGCATATATTTGCAATATAAAGACAGATTACTGATTTTATTATTACTGTTATGGCTATTCAGCAAAGACAAACGTAACTATAAAAGTTTTGATAAAATTCATAATCTTCCTTTTAGAGCAAGATAAGATTTTAATATCTTATCAAATGGTAAGAAAACAGGGAAAATACTTCAGTACATTAATGTACCGATACATCAAGTAGACTAGGTTCAATACAGATGTAGACTAGCTCGGTGCAAGGGTAGACTAACTCTATGCATGTCTACTCATGTACTGAGCTAGTCTACCTCTATATTGAACGTAGTCTACTTGATGTATCGGTATATTAATGTACTGTAGACGATCCCATAAAACAGAACATTAAACAGGACCGTAGACAGAACCTATGGTTAATAATTCGAGTAAATAAGGCAATCCAAACAGCACACAGAAGACCAGCTGGCCGGAGATCCTGATAACTTGAGTAATTAAGATTATAATATCAATGCTGAAAAAACCAAGACAACCTTTGCTTCTCATCAGGAAGAATCATGATGCTTAGAAGGTTAGGAACACAACACTATAAGATCAGAAGGAGTCTTGGTTATTAGTACTTACAGAAATCGCCAAAAATCACAATTCTGTGCAGATTAACAATGAAATTTATATGACAAAGAGTATCGCTTGATTCATCACCACAACAAAAATTTCAGCTGCTTCTAGGATCTATAGGAAGATATGAAACTAAATTCGATAGCAACACAAGGAAGGAAAACGTGAACTATGGATTGTGAAGAAACCCTTTAACATAACCTGGCTTTATAAAGAGTTCATAACGAGATAATCGACAAATTACATGCAACCAGCCATGGCTATGTGTTTACACCTGCCTCAACGGTTATGGAGGTGTCGCCAATGGAGGAAAATCCTCGACCTGGAAAACGTGGAACAACGCATACATTGAAAAGACAAATAGCGCAAGTAACTGAATTTATCATTTATGTTCTTTCTTCCTTTAATCACATAAGCATTGCGTAAGAGAAACTGAACATTTACGAAACTTGTCCTGCTTTCTGAAATTAAATATGTTTTGGCCATCCAGTCAGCCTTCAGGCACTTAAAGATTATAATCTGATCATAAGCCATACTATTACGTTTTAGTTCACTTTATTCAAGAAAAGGATTCAACATATGCCAAAAATAATAAAGCATGAGTGAAGACATAGGATCAAGAATGGTACATCTTATATGGATTAGTTTTACATCAGTCTCTGGAAAAAGTTTCAATATGGAAAACATCAGAAAGTGCATTGGCCAACTAGCTAGCCTAACATTAGAAGGCTACATAATTTTTGTTTGGAAAAGTATAAAAAGGGTTATTAGATGTAAAAACGATTCCTGAGTTGGTTTTGGAACTATATTTTCTAGTGACATTTCATTGTTGGGGAATATGAATTTGAGCTAAATACTCTTTTAGAGAAGGATCTGGATATGTACTTTTTTACGTAAGTTAAATACTCAAGAGCGCTAACAAGATGAGTGAACTACGTTAACAACAAATGGCAGCACAGAAATTAGCATATCCTAAATCAAGTTTGTTATTTTCAGAAATTTGTATACAAGTAAGTTACTACTCAAAGGCGGATTTCATTAGAGACTAGGTCATATAAGTCCTTCACATTTTTACAATCTTCTTGTAAGTTAGAAGCAAATTTTGCATGATGCAGAGCTATATAGTCTCATCACAAGACTAACAGATAACACAACAGCCACGAGAAGGTATTAACATTCCATTCTCCACTATGTCTCAAAAGTAACATATATGCATGTTTCTGAACTATGATGAAAATGGAGAAGAAAACCTGTTGATGAAGTGTGGGGGAAAAAAGGAGAAGTTTGTGTCATGTTTCTGAACTATGATTAAAATGGAGAAGAAAACCTGCTGATCAAGTGTGGGGAAAAAAAAGGAGAAGTTTGTATTTTACAGATTTCTCATATCAAGCAATGAAGCAAAAGACTGTCAACTTCTGTGGAAAATCGATAGGGTTCAAAAACTCTATAACTCATCACACAACTATATGACAATCAGTTGAGCAACTGGTAAGTGGTAAATGTACTTCAAACATAACGGCATGGGATGTTCACACATTTGATACATGAATATAAACAAACCCAAAGTTGAAAGGCCTGAAATGAATGAATATATACAAGAATAAGTTATATGGGTAAGCACTAAGCACCAACTATACCAAAGTTTAAATGAACAAATAACATGAACAACTTGAATGGCTCAAGATGGCTTTTTTCCTTATCTGTGCACATGAATGGATAGTTTCCAGCTTGAACTGATTTGCAATTTTTTTCTTTAATGACAATATATCGATCAGAGATTCAGAATCAACCAAGATTTGAGAAACTTTGTTACTAATCAGAAAAAGGACCCATGAACCAAGATTTAGTTGGAAGCATTTTCCTTTTCAATTGAAGCATACATAGGGATTAGAATTTAAACTTTTTCATATGAAACGTGGTAGTCAAGGGGTGTAAAAGAGACTTTATTCATAGTTACCTGAAGATGGTTACCATGCCACTTTGCGTGAGTGAACGTCTGGAACCGTCATGAGCAGGGAAACTGGACAAAGCACAACCGTCTTCAAAACGTGACACAAATTACAAATGTGATCGAATGAAACAAATACTTCTATCTCCCTCCATAGAATCTTTTCTGTGAAACCTTTCTTTATTGGTGAACGATGTTTCTGTTTTTCCATTGCATCAAATTTTCGGAAGGGTAGGTTCTATTGGCAAGCTCGATACATATACCTCTTTTACATGGCTTTCGTTTTAGGGTTTAGGGCTTATACATTTGCAACTCTCCAGTCTTGCTAACATAAGAAACAATTTTAAGGAAATGTGAGAGGTTACCAAATCAGATGGCTTAGAATAAATTCATTTGTTCTTGAGAATTCCTTAAAAATTGACCCTTAAGTGAGTAGCTTTGTGCAACTCTCAACTGTTATTTTTGTTTTGGTTTTTTGAACTTCCCATTTTACCCTATTTCTTTTCATACTGCCTTCCCAATTCTGATTTAGATGGTAAGCCAATGTAGCTTTTAGCTTATGAATGTTTCTTTTACCAATTTCTATAAGCATCAGCTTAATGATGTAACTTTTGAAATACGCTGCTTTATTTATTTTAACAAACATCTTTTGCTACTTAATTTATAAGTTAAGCAGCTTTTTATGCTTTGCCAAACTGGGCTTGAGTGACCTCCGAAAAGGTAATATAAATTTCTTTCAAGAATTATGCAAGATTTTGCTGTCTTCTCAACAAATGTATGACTTTGACAATGCAAATAGGTTTTCTGTTACCACCCACCAAATTATTCGATCTTGCATCATGTATGGCAAGATTTTGTTAAAACTTTACACATATATCCTTGGTGTTCGTCGACCAGAAAATGACGAGAGGTTGGCTCTGTAGGGAAAAAGTGTTAAGAAAAACTAGACGTTTGAAATCCCCCACAAAAATTTCATTGCAGTTTAGGCATCTTGAAAAATCTGTTTAATGAGTCTTAAGAACCTCATTCTTAAGTTGGATGGAAGTAGGTTGTCGAAGTGTCATGAAATCTCGTTTGTTTGAAGTTCACAAAAGGTCAAGTTCTATTTATTCAATAAAAATAAATAAATAAAAAGATTTGAGTTCTACAACTTAGGCCCGTAGTGATTAAGCCCACAAATCGTCCCAAGCCCAATCCATCTCTAATACGCTACGCCTCGTATAAATTCTCAAAGTCGGAGAGCGAGTTGCAGAGATGGTGAAACCACGTCGTTTAGGATTCTTCTCTCTGTTTTCATAGCTTCAAACTCCGACTCATTCTCAGGGCCTCACTACATTTTCCGGGTTTTTCTCGGAATCTCTTCTAGGTAAGTATCTCTGTTTTTATACCAAGATTACTGAGAACGCTCAAGTCTTATTCTTTGGGATGTTTATCTCTGCCGAAAAAAGTGGTCTTTATTTCCGTAGTTCTATGTGTAAGGGATAATATTCAATCTTTATTGTTTGATTCATGGAGATATTAGAATTTCCTTCTTATATATATATGTTAATACAAGTGGGTATTACAGGATACTGCTGATAAATGCCAAGAATACTTTTACAGTTTTGCTACCCATCTGGAAAATCTTGAATTTAAAATATGGTGAAACAAGAAGTTTCTATTTTTGTGAGTAAAATGACTAAGAGTATTCTTATTAGTTATT
>LYNE01002873.1:15421-33191 GCA_001662545.1 Rosa x damascena
TGGTGTACAACATGGAGAAGTCAGTGGCAAGGTTTGACAAGATCAACTTACAAACAGAGGCCTTGACTTTTGGCCTATACTCGAAAGACAGAGTAAAGCATTGCAGCAAACATATCCAGGCCAACATGTGACGCATAGTTCATTTGGGAGTTAAGTCTATCAATGGCCTAATTATTAACACACTCCACATGGAGCAAGCACAGTGGCTTGAAGGCATATTCGCTTTAGTGAAAAGCATGCGTTTCGCGAAGATATTAAAAAAGCATGGTTCGCGAACAGTTCGCTATTAATTATATTTCAGCATCTTATCGCGCCAAATACTATTAGCCTTTATTAGGGTCAATCTAGCTAGCAAACTAGGCATATATATGCTGCTGTACACATCGCAAAGGTTACTCACTCGTGGTCAAAAGCGAATCTGCATGGGGGGCATTCCACCCTTCCCAAGTCTCGCCAACCCCTAGTTCAACTCGCTTCATTAAAGCTGGGGGGAAATAGAGCATTTTTGTGGCATGATTTTAGTTTCAAATGTCACATTAAGACTTATAGTATCTTAGTATTTGTAGGGCCAACACCTATGGCTTTTAAATTTTTATCAAAGTTCTTTGTCAAGTGGTGAATTTACTTTGCCAATATTCTTACTTAAGACTTATCTAGTGTTTTAAGCTTTTTAAGGCCAACTCCAGTGGCCTAAAAATAAAACTTTTTCATCCAAGTTGATGATACTTTCTGGAGCAATTTGAAGACTTACGGCGAGAACGTCATCTGCGAGTCTCTGTCTATCAAGATTAGATTGTGACGATCAAGCTTCATGGCCTATTCAGAGACCTGTCTGGAATCAATCAAGTGATTTCAAGTTTGTACTGGTTAAGCCAATGTAAGTGGCTTTAAAGCGGCAATATTGCAAGACTAAGGCTAACTCAAGACCTCTTCAGTCAAGACGGGGAACTTTGACTTTGAGGTCTGGGGGGCAATGTTTGAACCAGAAATTAACATTTTTTCCAGACAAGGGGGACTCGAAGAAATCCAGGCCAATATCTGTGGCCCAAGCCTATATTTTCGACAAGTTCGGAATATAATGTTTAAAGGCTAAATAAAGTCTACTTGAAGACCAAGCAATCGTGAGGCAAATCTGGATATTCCTTGATTTATTAGTAATTATCAAATCTTTGATAATTAATGATGACTTATTTGCTTGATTACCAACATTGTGCATGAGAGGAGCCATGCGAATCTTCATGTATTCCCATACAATTAATATATTCGCGAGGGGACGTAGCCTATGCGAATGATTTATACAATTGCTCATGCATGGGTCAATTAAGCAAGAAATCAAGGGGTCCCACATAGCCATAATGGACGTTGAGCAGTTTGAGGAAGAATCAATCATCATTGATGGCAATAAACAAAGGGGTTTATATATATCATGTATGTATGGTGGTTCATGCATGGCGAGACAATTAAGAAATAGCAAGGTGGCCCATCAACTGTTCGCTGCCAATAAGATGCAAGGAGTCATGGTGCTATACAATCAAGTTTGCTCGCGAATGTCAATAAGAAGATATATATATATATATATATATATATATATATATAAACAAGCTAATTGCATGCCGCCGGCTACAAAGTCCTTGCGACGATATATTTGCAATTAAGATACGTGCATATCCTACATCATCCAAGAAGATTATGTCCAGGACTCCAAGAGGCAATTAATCATTGCCTACATTCTAGCCACGTATAGAGGATAATTATTACTTATTGCTTACTGTAATTATCAAAATTATTCAGAGTTTTGATTTGATTCAAAGGCCAATAACTGTGGCCTAAATTATAGTGTTTCATTCCTATTTGGAAAGTGAATCTGCAGTAGCCTATATATAGAGGCTAAAGCGATACAAAACACACAACTCTTCAATCAATCAATCTCAACGATTATCAAAGAATCTCCTGAGCAAACCTACCTGCAACCTAGTTGCAACCCAGCGAAGCAAGGGTAACGCCCTCGCAACCCAGCGAAGCTAAAGTCACGCTTTAGCTGTGTTTTCTCCTAACTTCCCAGTGATTGCTCCGCTTAGTCTACAACACTAAGTATCGATTCGGTGAACGCAAGAGATCACAACCAAACCCCTTATCAGTAAGGCAAGAAGTCCTTTTCCGAAAGGCATAGAAAAGAAACTTGTGACGAGGTTGGTGCTCTCCTCGTCCACAGCGTTTGATTCAGAAGTCAAATCAATGGACTCCCCGATGACTGCACCTCACGGTGCTGGCACGCTCGCGCACTCAAAAGAGACAATTTGCAACCAAACTGGTTTTGGAGCCAAACGGGAATAAATTATGTTATAATTTTGAAAAATTTTCCTTTTCTTTAATGAAAACTTGAAAGTATCATGTCTAAGTTATAAAGTCACACGTGTCTCCCATTCGTAAGTGAGAGATCGTGATTTTGACTGACGGAAGATTAGTTGTTGTAATTAAGAGTTGTTGATGTGATAATAAAAAAATTAAAATAAAAGGATTTTTTTTTCCAGATGTATGAGGTTGTACAAAATTTGAATTAATTCATGATTGATGATTTTGTAATTTGAATACCTCATTGACACTTTTTAAATTATTGGTTGCCGGTGCAAATAGTTTTGGACAATTTTTACAGAAAAATTAAACGAATAAAATTAAAGTATAGAATTAAATTCTTTTATTTGATGTAAAAAATTACATGTTCATACATAATTTGGACGGAGTACAAACTATGGAACCAAACACTCCTTTCTGCATCATAAAATATCGATCCATTGTAGCCAAGTTCTCCTCTTTTCATTTTGACCTTTAAAACAGAGAAGCCCTGCAGGTGAAATTAATCAAAATAAATATTAGTTATAGATATGAAGTATCAATCATAAGAAATATTGCGAAAACTTGAGAGAGAGAGAGAGAGAGAGAGAGAGAGAGAGAGAGAGAGGAGAAATGCTTGCATGTAGTTAGTTGCAAATATCACGTGAATTAGAAAGATGATGCATAATTGTATATCACTATTAATTTGAAGAGAAAAAATTGCGTACTTGTTGCAGTCTGCGTTGGGATCAAGAGGTACAGGAATTGTGACCTTGCAATACTGAGGAATGATGTATTGAAGTTTTCCGACGTCAATATGAAAGGCAAGAATAATTTGCTTCATACATTCACACAGATCTCTACGTACTTGTCTGGATGTAACTTTAGAAACCAGTTCTTTCACAGCTCCACAGCAAGAAGCGCTAGGAGTTGGAGGGCCATTTCCAACCAAAAAATCTTGACATGGATTCAAAATGCCTGCGGTCTCATCGCATGTGAGGCCATTTGCAGGATATGGACTGATCATCAAGACCTTGATCAAAATACCAAAAGCCAAGAGAGACCAGCAACTAGTCATTTTCTTATCCTAGAAGAAATGAAAACTAGATGAAAAATGGATGTGCCTTTGCAGTTATCAAATATGAATTTAAAGCTCGAGTGCTAAGACCGTAATCGTATGCGTCTTTTATAGGGTCGTCGCCAGCCCTAATTTATGGTATGTGTTAAATTTAAATTTATTTTAAGAAAGTTTAATTAGTTGACCAAGCCACTGGTTTAATTATGTAAATGACTAAATTTATTTGGAATCACGACTTGGAAATTTAATACATTGTACTAGGGTGATATTAACCGGAATGCATTTACTATATATCACCCAAAATAACGTCAAATTAATATCAAATCATACATATATGCTCTAGTCCACCATATATAATATAATAGGATTTTTGTCAATTTACCTTAATTTTAGGGATTTCTTTCCCACTTACCCGTTTAAGTTTTTTTAATTCTCCTTTACTAGGGATGGCAATGGGGCGGGTTGGGGATGGGGATCACAATATCATCCCCATCTCCGGAGTCATTTTTTACCTCCATCCCCGCCCCAATCCCCAATAAAAATATACTGGGGATTCCCCGTCCCCATCCCCTCTGGGGACTAAGCCTCCAAACCCGCCCCAAATCCCAAATAAGAATTTAATAAATAAAATAAATTTGTTCTAATATTGCATTTTTTAAAATCAAAATCTACAAGGAATAAAATTAAAACATTTTAATTCATAAATTATAATTCAATGAGTGCAAAAGTCAAAACATCATTAAAATAAAAGTAGTCATTAAAGTAAAGTACTAAATGTATATATTTGTGATTTATATTATAAAAATAAATAATATATATAAATTAAAATATATATATAAATTAAATATATGTATATATTATTAGGGCGGGTTTGGGGATGGGGATCACAATACCATCCCCGCCCCATCCCCAATCTTAGATAGCGGGGATTGGGCATTTCCATCCCCATTCCCCATTTGTCCCTGAATTTTCCCCCCATTAGGGGCAGGTATCCAGTGGAACTCCTACCCCCACGGTGACTCGAACCTATAACCTGGATCTTAGATAGTGGGTGCTCTAACCACTGAGCTAACACCACTTCGTCACATAGATATATATATATATATATATATATATAGAGAGAGAGAGAGAGAGAGAGAGAGAGAGAGAGAGAGAATGGAAGAGAGAGAAGCCATAGGAGACTTCGGTCACCGGCCGCTGCCTATCAGACTACTCTGAAAACCTCGCCGGAGGTCCCTAAAGAGGTCGCCGGAAAGGTATATTGCACACAAATCACGTTTAAATCAATAAACAAATCACGTTTCAATCAAGAAACAAAGCACGGCTGACAGACTAGAGCTCTAACTGATCGTATCCACAAACCCGGCCAAAGGCGTGAAGTCCTGATTTTTCCACCCACGATCACATTTCGTGATCCACAATCCTCAACTCGTAAGTCTTTGGATCCATAGTATAAATACCAAAACATTTAAAGGAGTCGCAGTGGACCCAAAAAGCTATACGAATCTAAAATGAAAGATTCCCCTTAATTGACCCCTATCAATTACTCCCGGTACAAGACCCATATTTAAATAACCCACCGCGAACTAAAATGTTCCACAAATACACAACGCTTTTCAAAACAATAGAAATCAACCCTTTCACAAAATATTGTTTCACGAAAAGTCACACTCAAAACAATAAAATAAACACACCCATAATTATTGTTTTATCACACAAATCCACCTACACATATATATTTCACGTATACACACACACACACACACACACACACACATGTGGACATTCACTCAGGAATGCTACTAATACCAACTATAGTTTGCAGTTAACTAAATAACTATCAAAACGATAAGGTAAGCACGTTCGTAAATGAACATTGTGAGATTACTCACCTCGAAATTCCTGTTGCGTCTTCAATACAGAACAAAGCAGCCAAACCACAAAACAACAGTCCAAGAATACTTCGTCAAGTACCTAATCACATACGGTTTCAATTTATTAACAATTCACAATCGATTTAAGTCCGAAACCCCCGTTTTGAACAAAAATCCCCAAAGTGGCGCCAATCGAGGCGAAACCACATCCAAGACCTCCCAAAGTCTCCGGAATACTTCCACGATCGATATGTCAAAACCACAAGTCGATCGAATGCTCAAATCCTCACAGATCGAATAAATCGACCGGTATGAAACCGTAAAAATCATAACAATTTTTCATGTTTACCGTAAAAATACTTGTCGAATTTCATGTTTTAAGTAAGAAGGGTGAGTTGCAGCAATTTTTCGACTCTCTTCTCTTGCTTCGTCTGGGTTTGTTTGAGCCCCCAGATTTGCTTTGCTCAAAATTAGCTCTTGGCTTAATGGGTTCCACTGGTTTTGGCTTGAACTTAGAAGTGAAACCGTTACCATTACTGATTAATTGATCCGCAACATTCAATTTGGATTTCTAGATGCAATTGTATGGTGATAAAGTCAATGATATTATTGCAGCATTTCATGTTTTTTTATGTTGGGGCCGTAAACATGGAAGTAGGATCCTAGCACTTGAAAATTCGAATACATTCATACTCATGACAAATGCAATATATATTTCCCTCCATGATCATTGCTTGCAATGGACACCCAATATGTCATTCGTGACCAAAAGTTGCTTTGTCTTCAATTTAAAAAATAAAAATAAATAATAATAATAATAATAATAACTATATCATAAATCTTATACATGACATAAAACTCATTTCAATTTAGAAAATTGGTGAAATGTCTAAAATGTCCTTAATTTTAATGGTGATTGGACGGATATCACATTCCAATTATATATATACACACACACACACACACATCCAAGACAACTTCCTCGAATCAAAACAATAAAAACATGCATAAGCTAGCATATGTTCCTTTCATAAAATAAAGAGTGTAAAGAAGGGATTTAACGATCACCAAATTTTCACAGCCATATGCTTCCTAGCATTAATCTTAATCACTTATGTCCCTCTCGCCAGTACTTGACTTGATACATATATACGCAAGCATACGTATCATTGTCATGCAAGGGAAGTATTAAAACCTTGATTATCGTACTTCGGAAATTATGTATTGGACCTAACCGAGATAATTGGCGCTAGAATAACTTAAAAGCATACAAGGAAAAATAAAAGAAAATAAAATATTCACAAGGCACTAAGCCTTGACAATGCTCGGCTTAGCTCACACTAAGCCTAATCAAAGACACTAACTTGTAGCCAAGATGAGTTATGCACAATGGAAGATAGAATTTTGTTCGGAAGTTTTAAATTGAGAATTAACTGAACTAAACGCAAATGAAAAGTAAACCAAACAACTAATTATCGAACTAGAAAATTAAATTTGGGTTTTCAAATTAATGGGAAAATGGGAGTGTTGGGTGATTTACTCTAGCTTTCTTGCAAATATCGATGACAATTTCACAAATGCATGCCTATATTTGTCGGTCCCGTGTCTAGTACTAGTTAAGGCTGCGCTACTAGATCAATTATCCTCTCACAATCAACTCTCTAATTTGAGTATTACACCGGTTAGGGCCATAATATCCAAAATTAGAGGCCTAGAGAGCAAGATAATAGAGACCGAAGCAAGCTTAGCTACAATTAAGCTAGCTATTGGTCACCGCACTTAAATCCTAGATGTCATAGACTAATAAGTTGTCAATTTATCAATCTAATCATCATAATTGCGCACAACATAATTTAAAAGATGACAAAGCCTAAAAAAATAGTTTTAAGACCAATAAATTTGGATTTAATGCATACACAAAGGAAATTTCATTTATTTCAATTAAAGCATCAACATTTATACCGTGTATGAGTTACGGCTTCACAACCCATGTAATACCCCAGAAATTTGTTATTAATTTTCTGAAATTTCCTGAAATTAATATAGTGTTCGTTTGTACGATTTCTTGGTTCAAGGGTGGAGCGAAAGTGTTTCGGACAAATAATTACTCGCAAACGTTTTATTTCGAGAGGTCAAGGGATTGAATTTTTATTTATTGAGTTTCTCCAAAAACTTCCTTCATGACAGTTGTAGAGCGCATCGATACGAGTTCGTGGACATGCAAAACGCGAAAATTAGAGTTTGTATGAAGAAGTTATGGTCAACGGAAAAAGTTTCTATTTTTTTATTAATGGAAAAAAAATCAGAAAAAAAAAATCCTAGGTTTCCATTTTCGGAAACCCGACTTTCTCTCTCCTCTCCCAGCACCGAAATCGCTTGATTTCGTTTTCCGGTCGCTTCTCCTCTGTCCAACCACCAATCGGGCAGCCACTGGTCACGTTCAGACCGCCACTTCTCCTCTTTCGATCTGGGGTGGTGTTGCAACCCATCTCGGCTTGTAGGCAGTGCTGCAAGGAAGAATCTGATTAGAGATCTGTTTTATGATCGTCAGCAATATCTCAAGCTTCCGGCCACCTCCGGAGCCAATTCTTGAGGGGTTTTCAAATCCATGAGACACTGATCATTTCTTCCCAAGCTTCTTCAACCAATTTGCAGCGAGGAAGGAGAATCGAACAAATTGGGATTCTAGGGTTTCAATCGACCCCTTCTCTTTCGAGGTAAATTCCTACCAAATAGCTTAGATTCTAACTTTGTGCTAGTTGTGAAAGTTGTTGTACATATTGTTGGAAACATTTTGGCATAGGTCTCATGACCCAATTTGAGGGTTGCCAGCGGTGCATGGAACCCATGCTCAGCCACTAGCAACAAAGCATCCGACCAGCTTTTGTGTTTCTGTTTCCTTTGTTGTGTCCTACTTGTCGATACGAGCACGTGAATATATTATGTGGTCATATTGTAATCATTGGAATAATGCTAGGTTTAACATAATTTCAGTTTTCTCGGTTTTCGTTCTGTGAGGATCCTATCGTTGGATCGACTTGTAATTTTGACATATCGATCCTAGAAGTGTTCTGGAGACCTTCGGTGGTTTCAGATGAAGTTTCGCCTCGATTGGTGTAACTTTCGGGTTTTAGTTCAAATGAGGGATTCGAATTTTAATCTCTTTGTGATTCATGTACTAAGTTGAGACCTATTTTACTTAGGCAATTGATGGAGAGTGTTTTGTACTTTATTCAGTTGTAAGAGAAGACGTAGCGGGATTTTAAGGTGAGTAAATCTCACAGTGTTTCTGTTGTTAATTTAATTATGTTTTAATTTAGTAAATTAAATTATTAGTATGTGAAAGGGGTGTGAAATTTGCACACCCTAAATCACAATCTGCACTCCCACTCTTGTTTTTAATATTTTTATATGTTCTCCTCATATGTATTTCCATTATTACCCTTAACATGCATATCACAACAACTTTCTTGGATTGACAACGGAATAAGTTTCCGACTCTCTCCTCTCTCTCTCTCTCTAGAAAAATTATTTCCCCGCTTTTATCTGATTTCAGTTTCATCACTCATCTATCTCTCATGTATAAACAACGAAGAAAATGAAAGTCCTAAGATGATTAATTCTTGCTCTGAATTTGGCGTTTGGGTAGTGTCTTCCCTTTTCTGAGTTGCATCTGGTCTACCATCATATATAGGCTCGTCTTATTCCGGGAAGTTAAGCTCTTCCGGTTGCTCTTGAAGCCGACCATGTTAAAGGTGCTGGGTTTTGCTCATGAAGGATCCTTGTAGAAATTTTGAGCAAGGACAACGTTCTCCATCTGTCTCTTAGTTTTACAATCCAACAATCTCTGTCTAGTTTGATAAATTTGCTTCTGTATTATAATGAATTTCTATTATGATTGAAACCTAAGAAGGAAAAATAACAAAACCCAGAAAAAAAAAAAATCAAATTTAGAAGATTTGTGGTTCAAATAAGTGTAGAATCTGGGCATCAGATTTGGTAGCATGTCCTGCTTCATTTTATAACGAATCTGGGCAGTTTCTTTTTGGATAGGTTGATGATAAATTAATATAGCAGATTCATAAACCAAATCTGGATTGCAAGACGAGGTCAATTAATGTTCTTCCAACTCACCATGTGCACGCCACTTTTTTATTGTCCCAGAGAACCAGAGACCACAACTCGCAATTGTTTCCAAATTGGATTCAATTCTTATCATGATAACTATTTTAGAGGATATGAAAATAAAGATTAGAAAAATTTGCTGAAGAAAATAATTATTATTTTATGGGAAAACACTCTGCTACCCAGACTCGCGAACCCAGACTTGAAACAGAAAGAGAGAGAGAGAGAGAGAGAGAGAGAGAGAGAGAGAGAGAGAGAGAGAGAGAGAGAGTTGTGAAAGCTGAGAACTTTCAGGGGCAAATGTGGAATCTTATACTAGAAAAGTAACAATGCATATAAAAATATTAAAGAAATGAAAAGGGTGTGCAGTTTGTAATTTGGGGAGTGCAAATTTCACTCTCCTATGTGAAATCATATTTATCAAAATATATATATTTTTTTTTTGAAATATATGAACTTGATCGTCAATAGTTCATAGGTAAGTTAAAACAATCTTTTGTTATAAAATGATTTTCAAGTAGTGTAACTTGTAAAACTATAGTTGGTATTAGTGGCGTCGCTGAATGGATGACTACATGTGTGTGTGTGTGTGTATTTTTACATGAAATATATATATATATATATATATATATATATCTTAGTAGAATTGGGTGTGTTGTTCACTATTGTTGTGCAGGAAAATTCTACAATGTGTTAACGTATGACATGCATATAATTGCCTTAAAAGTGGTAAAATGTCACGCCCCTGATTTTACACACATGAAAATCAATATATATAATCTCATAATTATACATGCGTGAACGTTCAGTCATCAAATCAAAATACCTGGAAATCTTTTTCCCTTTAAACCAAGTACCTACTGATGCCCTGAAGCCTCAAAGTTAATATACACTCACTCCATAGAGTTATATATTACACAAGCTTACGAATTAAATTGTCAACAACAAAATAAAACGTAAATACTCCTCAGAGCCCACTACAAGCGGAAGTCTTAATAACGGTAAAGTCACAAAATTGGCTTCCTACCGTAAAGCTGCTAGCTCGCTGCCTCAGCTTCAACCACAATTACCCTGACTTGCAGGATTAACCCCTACACCGTTTGAATGGTGTACCGGGTTGCCACACAACAAACCCGGTAAGCTTTTGCAAGCCCGTATGAGTAACTCAAAACCACACATGCACAACTCGCCCAACGAGGAAACCCATCAACTCGTAAAAAGGGACACACACCATGTTTTCCCAAAACAGCACATTCTTTTCCCAAAAGAAACAATAAATGTCACACCGTGACCAAATCATATAAATTGAAACTCTGACAATTAAATATGATAAACAAGTCCTCCCAAGACATTTAAAAGAAAGAATCCCCAAAACTCCCTTTTAAAACACATTCTCAAATTAACACAAGTCACCCCGTGACAAAATCATAATAATTGAAACTATGACAATTAAATATGACAAACAAGTCCTCCTAGGACATTTAAAAGAAAGAATCTCCGAAACTCCCTTTTAAAACACATACTTATGAGCATCAGATAGGTCCCCGCTACCCCCCATGATGTACCATAGCAACAGACTAAAGGTCTAACTGATCGTATCCACAAACCCGGCCAAAGGCGTGAAGTCCCGATATATATGCCTGAGGTCACTCCCAGCAACCCCGAATCCTCAGACCTCCCCGGTCGTCAGATCAAAACCTTTCAAAACGGTCACTCAGGACCCAAAAGTTACTCAACTCACACAAAATGAGATGTCACCCCGTGACCTCCAATCATCAGACGTCCCCGGTAGTCATATCAAAACCTTTAAATCAAACCAAAAGGAGAAATCACAACCTGTGACTCTCACATCCTCAGACCACCGGTCGTCAGATCAAAACGTTAAATCAAACCGAAAAGGAGAAATCACAACCTGTGACTCTCAGATCTTCCGACCCCCGGTCGTTAGATCAAAACATTCAAATCACATCAAATCAACTCACAGCAAATCTAGACACTATTCAAAACAATAGAAATTCCCAATTCCCACACAATGTTTCCCGAAAAGTCAAGCCCCAAAACAATAGAATGAAACCCATCAATACCTATTGCTTCAATTCGCTCATCAACCCACAAGAATATACATATTCCACGTAAATATATATATATGTGGTCATTCACTCAGAAAGACCACTAATACCGACTATAGTTTGCAGTTAACTAAATAACTCTCAAAACAATAAGGTCAACCCGTTCGTGAATGAACTTCGTGAGATTACTCACCTCGAACTCCCGCTGCGTCTTCAATACAGAACAAGGCAGCCAATCCACAAAATAGTCGTCCAAATACTTCGTCAAGTACCTAATCACATACGGTTCCAGCTTAGTAACGATTCACATTTGATTTAAGTTCGAAACCCCTATTTTGAACTAAAATCCCCAAAGTGGCGCCAATCGAGGCAAAACCACATCCGAGACCTCCCAAAGTCTCCGGAATACGTCCACGATCGATGTGACCAAACCACAAGTCGATCGGACGCTCGAATCCTCACGGATCGAATAAATCGATCAGTATGAAACTGTAAAAATCATAACAATTCCATACGAACTCCAAAATTTGCATATTATATATCAAAACGCTCGTATCAATGAGTAGAACATATATAATATCAAAAACAGTTCCTTAAGTGGCCGGAACACCGCCGGAAAGCCGCCACAGGTGGTGGCGCACCGCCGCCGGCCAAAACTCAATATTTCACAAAACTCCCAACATCAATGTTCTTCATCTATGCATACTTGTGAACTTTCATAACTAGCTCAAAGTCTGAAAACGAAAGGAAGTGGTCGGAAATTACCTAGAATAGTTGGGTTTGGCTGGAAAATTTCCAGAAACCGGCGAAGCTCCGATCAACGTAAAAACTTCAACAACTTGGCCCGATCCTTTGTAAGGCTTGTTCAGCAGCTCAAGGCGAGTTCAACAAGCCAGGAATCTAGAAGATTGGTGGGCGGAAACTCGAGATATCGGCATTGACTTGATTTCGGAAACAAATCGGGTCGGGCTTCCCACGGTGGCTACAGGCCACAAGATGGCACAAGGGTGCCACTAGCAGCTGCGCAAGGTTGAGGCGAAGCCGAGAGAAGAAGTCTGGTGAGGATTGGTGGCCGGAGGAGGAAGAAATCGCCAGTTGAAGCTTTGAGGCGATTTCCGGTTGGGAGAGAGAGAAGGAAATCAGTTTCCGGAAAAGGAAACCAATGAAAATAGTAAGTTTCTCCTTCGGGAAACTTCTATTTATACCATAATGGAAACTTCTTCCAATGGCCATAACTTTCTCATACGAACTCCGATTGACGCGAACCACATGTCCACGAACTCATATCGACGCGCTCTACAACTTTCGTGAAGGAAGTTTTCGGAGAATCCCAAGGTATCAAAAGTCAACCTTGAACCCCCCCCCCTAAAGTCATACTTTTCAAATAATTAATTCGTCCGAAACACTTCCGCTCTTCCACGAGCCACGAAACCGTCCAACAACCATAAATTAGATTCCGGAAAATCCTTGGAAAATAATTACAAATTTCCGAGGCATCACATTCCACCCCCCTTAAAGAAATTTCATCCCGAAATTTACACGTACTACTCCCACAAGTACGTATAAATCATCCCCACATCAAATTCTCATTCCTCGACAACCTGTTCTCACCTCGCTGCACAACACACCTAGCTTAATAATGGACACAGGTACCCTACCTAGTATCACAACACTAGGAATCTTTACCACACCGCTCGGTGGTCACCTAATCGTTTCATGGATCTCATCCACGTACACTACCCAACAAAGACTCTGTGACTGCAACATTACACACAGATCACACAAGAGTCCAGAATCTTGTTATCACAACAGTATCTGCTTCACTTCCTCGATAATGCAACCCTTGCATTACAAGAATTGAAAGTGAAGCCTTCACTTCAACTCAAATCAACAAAAGCCCAAGCATCAAAACTCAATAAGTGTCTACCTAACTTGAGACACAAATTAAGCCAAGGTCTGGCCCCGCCTGACCCACACATAAATCATCACCTGACATTGCAATCACAATCAAAGTGGTATAGACCTTCTACTACCACAACAATGAAGGATGCATCACATCACATGTCACACTCAAAAGTCTAACTATAGACAACAGGGAAAACCCAACACAACACACAGAAAGAAGTACGTAACTATCACACATCATTCTAGCAACACAAGCAGAATTAGATAAGGTACCTTCTTCCCTAGCACCTTGCTGACCAACAGCAAACACCCTCGCATTTCCCTGAGGTAGTTGCCTCTGTTGATTCCCTTGTCCTCCACCTTGTGCCTGGACACAATCCCTGGAGTAATGCCCTGCCTGGCCACATCTAAAGCATATTACATTCTTCGGCCTCGTGCAACCCCTGGCAGTATGACCCATCTCGCCGCAATTGAAACACCTCAGCGGTCCCACCTGTCCCACAGGTGCAGCCCTAACAGGTGCATCTGCTTCCCTAGCTGGCACCTGTTGATGAGTCCTGCGCCTCTTCCAGGACCCACCCATATCATCTGTCCTTTCACTGCTCTCAGCAGTTGCCTTTCCCTTCCTTTGGGAATCCCTCTCAGCCAACTCCTGCTCCTGGAAAATCAAGTTCTCCTGCTCAATGGTCATAGCCTTAACGAAAATGAGCTCCACCGTCTTTAATTCCAGAACAGCGATATAGCGCCGGATCGAAGCATTCAGTCCCCACTGAAACTTCGTAGCTAAGCTCTCAGCATCCATCTTCCTCACAAAGCGATACAACCTTGAGAACTCAGCCTCATACTCCCTTACACTCTTAGTCCCTTGGACTAACGAGATGAATTCCATTTTCCAACTGCTCCCTCACAGAAGGCGGAAAATACTTCTTCCTGAACAGTTCCACAAAACCCTCCCAGGTCATGGTGGACACATCCATAACTCTCTGTGTACCGCTCCACCATACTCGTGCATCGCCTTGGAGCATAAACGCCGCAATCTTTCTCTTCTCAATGTCGTCGCAGACGACCATCTCGAAGTAGGTCTTCATGTTCTTGATCCATTGATATGCCAACATGTAATCCGTACCTCCCTAAAATGGGACTCCTCCCAGTCTCGAAATCTCTTTTGCCAACTTCGACAAACGAGTGGGATCTACAACCTCCACAACAGGTGGAACAGGCAGCTCAACATTCGATGCCTCAACATCATTCTCAAACATCTCTCCAACAGGAGGAGGAATCTTGTCCCTACCTCGGGCTCTACCCCTGCCTCTGGGTCTACCTCGACCCCTAGCTCGGCCTCCTTGTGAGTCCATCACCTAAGGAGCAAAACACACGTGATTAATACTTGCAAAATCTCCAAACGCAAGTATAAGTCGAACAACATGACTTCAAAAATCAAACAACTAAGCACATATGAAAGGACACAATTTTCCTCGAAAACAATCCTAATCACCTCACAAGAGTTCAATCCAGAGGTTCCCATACCTCAAAGGACTGCAACTCAAGGAACCTACACTTAAATTCACAACTTCACTAACAGAGTAGACCAATGCTCTGACGATTCTACACTCAAACTCACAACCAACACTCCTACATACCCAATGATTATATCAATACTGAAGAGCATCAGATGGGGATCCGCTGTAGAAGGGCCATCACTCGAGTAGTATTGATTATCACCAAATATGTACCTTACGCTCTGATACCAAACTGTCACGCCCCTGATTTTACACATATGAAAATCGATATATATAATCCCATAATTATACATGCGTGAACGTTCAGTCATCAATACAAAATACCTGAAAATCTTTTTCCCTTTAAACCAAGTACCTACTGATGCCCTGAACCCTCAAAGTTAATATACACTCGCTCCATAGAGTTATATATTACACAAGCTTACGAATTAAATTGTCAACATCAAAATAAAACGTAAATACTCCTCAGAGCTCACTACAAGCGGAAGTCTTAATAACGGTAAAGTCACAAAATTGGCTTCCTACCGTAAAGCTGCTAGCTCGCTACCTCAGCTTCAGCCACAATTACCCTGACTTGCAGGATTAACCCCTACACCGTTTGAATGGTGTACCGGGTTGCCACACAACAAACCCGGTAAGCTTTTGCAAGCCCGTATGAGTAAGTCAAAACCACACATGCACAACTCGCCCAACGAGGAAACCCATCAACTCGTAAAAAGGGACACACACCATGTTTTCCCAAAACAGCACATTCTTTTCCCAAAAGAAACAATAAATGTCACACCGTGACCAAATCATATAAATTGAAACTCTGACAATTAAATATGATAAACAAGTCCTCCCAGGACATTTAAAAGAAAGAATCCCCGAAACTCACTTTTAAAACACATTCTCAAATCAACACAAGTCACCCCGTGACAAAATCATAATAATTGAAACTATGACAATTAAATATGACAAACAAGTCCTCCCAGGACATTTAAAAGAAAGAATCTCCGAAACTCCCTTTTAAAACACATACTTATGAGCATCAGATAGGTCCCCGCTACCCCCCATGATGTACCATGGCAACAGACTAGAGGTCTAACTGATCGTATCCACAAACCCGGCCAAAGGCGTGAAGTCCCGATATATATGCCTGAAGTCACTCCCAGCAACCCTGAATCCTCAGACCTCCCCGGTCGTCAGATCAAAACCTTTCAAAACAGTCACTCAGGACCCAAAAGTTACTCAACTCACACAAAATGAGATGTCACCCCGTGACCTCCAATCATCAGACCTCCCCGGTCGTCATATCAAAACCTTTAAATCAAACCAAAAGGAGAAATCACAACCTGTGACTCTCACATCCTCAGACCACCGGTCGTCGGATCAAAACGTTAAACCAAACCGAAAAGGAGAAATCACAACCTGTGACTCTCAGATCTTCCGACCCCCGGTCGTTAGATCAAAACATTCAAATCACATCAAAGCAACTCACAGCAAATCTAGACACTTTTCAAAACAATAGAAATTCCCAATTCCCACACAATGTTTCCCGAAAAGTCAAGCCCCAAAACAATAGAATGAAACGCATCAATACCTATTGCTTCAATTCACTCATCAACCCACAAGAATATACATATTCCACGTAAATATATATATACGTGGTCATTCACTCAGAAGGACCACTAATACCGACTATAGTTTGCAGTTAACTAAATAACTCTCAAAACAATAAGGTCAACCCGTTCGTGAATGAACTTCGTGAGATTACTCACCTCGAACTCCCTCTACGTCTTCAATACAGAACAAGGCAGCCAATCCACAAAATAGCCGTCCAAATACTTCGTCAAGTACCTAATCACATACGGTTCCAACTTAGTAACGATTCACATTTGATTTAAGTTCGAAACCCCTATTTTGAACTAAAATCCCCAAAGTGGCGCCAATCGAGGCAAAACCACATCTGAGACCTCCCAAAGTCTCCGGAATACGTCCACGATCGATGTGACCAAACCACAAATCGATCGGACGCTCGAATCCTCACGGATCGAATAAATCGATCTGTATGAAACTGTAAAAATCATAACAATTCCATACGAACTCCAAAATTTGCATATTATATATCAAAACGCTCGTATCAACGAGTAGAACATATATAATACCAAAAACAGTTCCTTAAGTGGCCGGAACGCCGCCATAGGCCAAAACTCATTACTTCACAAAACTCCCAACATCAAAGTTCTTCATCTATGCATGCTTGTGAACTTTCATAACTAACTCGAAGCTGAAAACGAAAGGAAGTGGTCGAAAATTACCTAGAAC
This sequence comes from Rosa x damascena, assembly GCA_001662545.1. NCBI lineage: Eukaryota > Viridiplantae > Streptophyta > Magnoliopsida > Rosales > Rosaceae > Rosa > Rosa x damascena. Next base: position 32,631 of record LYNE01002873.1, read on the forward strand.
AGTTGGGTTTGGCCGAAAAATTTCCAGAAACCGGCGAAGCTCCGATCAACGTAAAAACTTCAACAACTTGGCCCGATCCTTCGTAAGGCTTGTTCAGCAGCTCAAGGCGAGTTCAACAAGCCAGGAATCCCGAAGATTGGTGGCCGGAAACTCGAGATATCGGCGTTGACTTGATTTTGGAAACAAATCAGGTCGGGCTTCCCCCAGTGGCTACAGGCCACGAGATGGCACAAGGTCGAGGCGAAGCCGAGAGTAGAAGTCTGGTTAGGATTGGTGGCCGGAGGAGGAAGAAATCGCCGGTTGAAGCTTTGAGGCGATTTCCGGTCGGGAGAGAGAGAAGGAAATCAGTTTCCGGAAAAGGAAATTAATGAAAATAGTAGGTTTCTCCTTTGGGAAACTTCTATTTATACCTTAATGGAAACTTCTTCCAATGGCCATAACTTTCTCATACGAACTCCGATTGACACGAACCACATGTCCACGAACTCGTATCGACGTGCTCTACAACTTTCGTGAAGGAAGTTTTAAGAGAATCCCAACATATCAAAAGTCAACCTTGAA